>MJUT01064181.1:107378-121966 GCA_002080005.1 Gigantidas platifrons
AGCAGGATTCGAACTCACAACGTTAGTGGTGATAGACACTTATTGCATAGGTAGCTAGAATTCTAACTACCACAGGATCACGACCACGACAGCCTCTCTACTCTTATATACTACACCAGTTATACATCAAGTCAACGATACATATGGATTTGTAAAACATACTTTTGATTTATATGCATAAAACATTACATACACAACACGAAATCTTGAATAAGATGGATAAACGTATATGCAACCGATTTTTTCTGGGCGATTATCTTATGTGGTCACCAGAAAGTACACCGATTGAAATCATGCTATGGTTCGAATAACACGACAACCCCAATACCTGATAACAGCTGGATCTGCTCTAACTGAATGCATCAATATGAAAATCATAAAAACCAGAAAGGACTACAGAGATAATTGGAAATTCTAAATCTTAAAAGAACATTTGTTCCAGTTTGTGCATCTACGATCTATACAGGTATAGTCTATACAAGTTTTAAAGGTATAATGTCGTTGATTTTGTTGATTTTTGTTTTCCAGATATGTTTTACATTCAAGCATAAATTAACACTAATTATCTAGTTTTAAAGTATAAAGTTCATCCATTCTCTTTTATTTTCATGAATACTACCTCGAACATAAATCCCTGCCTGTATGACAAAAATGTCTGTCGATGGACAACCTGCACGCAGTCGTACGATAATTTTACCTGATTCAGCTAGAAAAAACAGGAAATCAGTTTCGACGAATTATAGGCAACCAACATGTTGAATTGAATTGAAGGAAGCGTTCTGAGTTCAAAGTCATGCTGAAGTGTCAGCGTCAGTGCCATTGCGCATGTAGTATGGAAATTGGGACATGCATAATTAATGATGCTGGGAGACAAACTGCACACAAAAACAACGAAAATACACGTTTTATCCTCATGTTTTATACTCATGCTTTATACTCATGTTTTATACTCATGTTTTATCCTCATGTTTTATACTCATGTTTTATACTCATGCTTTATACTCATGTTTTATACTCATGTTTTATACTCATGCTTTATACTCATGTTTTATACTCATGCTTTATACTCATGTTTTATACTCATGTTTTATACTCATGCTTTATACTAATGTTTTATACTCATGTTTTGAAGGTAAATATTAACTTTCAACGCGGCGAAAAAAAAATCTTTCAAAAATGTTACTAAACTCAGCGATATTATGCTTGTAAAGTATAAGTAATTTGTAAGTATTTTTACTAATATTCCGTCGTCTTCAGGAATCGTATATTTTTTTTTATCAGTTAATCCAGATTTTTGTATTTAGGTTTATGTATTCGAACGTAACAAGACGTGTTTGTGGTTTTACAAATCTAATTTCTATTTAATTGATACATTTTAGACAAAATAAAATGATTAACACATTTTCCCGTGAAAAAAGAATCGGTTTTTAACATCGTTCTTTCTATGAGCGGGATGATAAGCTAACGCCATATCTAAGCGAAATACAATTCCTGGATAACTATTTAAGGATATATTTGATTGTGCCCAAAATATATATAAATCATTTAAGATCAAGCTATTTTACTTCATTTAAGAAGTAGTAGCAATATGTAATAAAACTATCTCAGTATCTCTGTAATAATAGTTATACCATATCCCGGAAAATATCTAATCACTAATTGGTGCCATATGTAAAAAAAAATGTGGATGAAGTTGCGTTTATTTTATTTTTTCATATTAACTGTTAATTGGTTACGTGCCAACATACCATCGTTTTTTACAGCAAATATAGGAAATATCGTGCTTCACAAACGTCTAAGCGTCATCTAAGCGCTTTTAATATTTGAACATTTTCCTGTGGTTTTTTAAGAAATTTAACACTTCCGAAGTCGTGCACCAAAAATACTTTAACAGTATTTGCGTTTTTTAGTTTAATAATCTGCTAAACTATTTTTTTTTTGGTGCACGACTACGGAGGTGCTTAATTTCTTCAAAAACCGTCGAAATATCGGCAAAATTCCACGAAATACAGTAGACAATTCACATTCATGACGTCATAATGATGTAAAAAACCTACCGATTTTGTTGGAAGCAAGTTTTAACATTAAAAATATGATGTCGTCTATAAAATAAAACACATCAAATATTGATCAAGTAATTTCTAAAATTCATTAAATATAGGGTCATACAGAACCCTTATAGTCCCCGGTCCTTTAACGTGTGTGTATCTAATTGTTCTTTTGATAAAATATCTTCTCACTGTAAGTGATGGTGCACTGAAAAAAATAAGTCATCAATTTGATTGAAAAAGGCAATCAATCTGATTGTCCACCAGACGATAACCCAATTAATCAATTTGATTAAGGATTTTAACGTATGTGTATCTAATTGTTCTTTTGATCAAATATATTCTCACTGTAAGTGACGGTGTATTTTTCGTTCATAATGCAACACACATCGTCAACACGAATATCTGGCATATCCATGAAATTCTATTCCTATTGAATTATAATATTCTTTAGTTCCAGTCCACAAAGTTTCCTTATTATGTGTTGAAATTGCTCATAGTCGAAGCCACGTGACTTCACTCAGGTAAATATATCCAAATACAATTCTATAAATTCCAGTTGTGCAATAAATCTCAAATTTCTTATTTACTACTCCCTAATTTGTTCGCCTTTACATAAGTATGTTGAACCATCCAGAACGTCCATGTATGACCTCTGTCTATTTGTTCATGTGTGTTGTTATGCTTATGGTGTTTAATGCCACCTTCAACAATATTTCAGTCGTAACGTGGCGGTCAGTTTAATAGGTGGAGGAAACAGGAATATTCGGTGAAAAGTCACTGAGAAACTTTATCACATAATGTTGTATCGTCTACACCTCGCTATGAACCGGGTTCGAAATCACAACTTTAGTGGTGATAGGCACTGATTGTACAGGTAGTTGCAAATACAACCACCATATGATCAAGACCAGGACGGCTCCATATTAAAAAAACTGATTTTGTCTATTGTTAGCACCCCTTTAGAACTGATGATTCAATCTTCTCTTTATCTTTGTCAACAAATAATATCATCCATTAACATCACATTTATTGCACATGACAAAAGACACACTCAAGTGTTAAATTACTTTAATAGGCGTAAATGTCTTGCTTACTTGTGTGAGTAAACTCTGTAATATTTGTGGTAACATATTGACAACCTTTGGAAGAAAATTTATCTCTGTACAAATTGGTTTCCAATTCTACACAAATCATAAACTATGAAATTATA
This sequence comes from Gigantidas platifrons, assembly GCA_002080005.1. Lineage (NCBI taxonomy): Eukaryota > Metazoa > Mollusca > Bivalvia > Mytilida > Modiolidae > Gigantidas > Gigantidas platifrons. The sequence continues at coordinate 110,640 of MJUT01064181.1, forward strand.
TTTGACGTTAGTATGTTTAATAATAAGATTGCATGCTTGCAATATTAGTCCCCATTTCGTTAATCTTTGATTTATTTCTGTCTGTAGAAAAATGAGACATATCGTCATCACCATATACAAAGTGATAATTTACATGTGCAAACAATATGCGTTTTAATATAGCGTCCCTCCCTTGTTTCTGTGCTACCATCTTGTAATAAAGTCACCTCTTCTCCGAGTTGCATTCTCATGGCTGTAGTTACAGCACAAGCAGGAAACACCTCTTTATCTTCTAATTCATTCTCCTCGTAACTAGGTTCATCGTAGACTATTGGATTCATTATAACCTGGTCAAACTCGTTACCAAGTAACAAAGGGAACATCCTACACAGGAAGTGTATGTATTTCCCCAACGACAACCTGTACCGAAACAAAGTATAATTACATTAATTGAAGTAAATGTCTGACTCATTTTTACACTTTTAGCCTTGCAATATTTGCGGTGAACATATTGACAACATATGCTAATCTTTAACGCCTATGGCTTCTGACGAGGTAAACATGTTTATCTAATGCAAATCCAATAGCTATTGAAATTGAGCAATTTGTTTTGTATTTTATTGCATGACATCTTTGATGAAGGAAAAACAGAATCAGCACAGTATATAAGTATTTGTTTTCAAAATGAATTTTACTGATTTTGTTGAACACGACGTTATCGACATGTTAATCTTTTTGTTGTTTGGTGTTCTGTGTATCCTAGGAGAGGCAGAAGGTAAACTAATATCATTAAGCTTACTATTTCATAGTGTTATTATTGCTTTTTCTGGTTAGAATACAGACAAATTTAGGATTAGGAAAAAAGTATTATGCTTAAGCATTGCGGTAATTTTGGAATTGTTCAGGCCTTGTGGTAATTTTAGAATTGTTCAAGCATTGTGGTAATTTTAGAATTGCTCAGGCATTGTGGTAATATTAGAATTGTTCAGGTATTGTGGTAATTTTATAATTGTTCTGGTATTGTGGTAATTTTAGAATTGTTCAGGCATTGTTGTAATTTTAGAATTGTTCAGACATTGTGGTAATGTTAGAATTGTTCAGGCATTGTGGTAATTTAAGAATTGCTCAGGCATTGTGATAATTTTAGAATTGTTCAGACATTGTGGTAATTTTAAAATTGTTAAGGCATTGTGGTAATTTAAGAATTGTTCAGACATTGTGGTAGTATTAGAATTGTTAAGGCATTGTGGTAATTTTAGAATTGTTCAGACATTGTGGTAATATTAGAATTGTTCAGGCATTGTGGTAATTTTAGAATTGTTCAGGCATTGTGGTAATTTTAGAACTGTTCAGACATTGTGGTAATTTTAGAAATGTCCAGGCATTGTGGTAATTTAAGAATTGTTCAGGCATTGTGGTAATTTTTGTTTTTCATTTTATTTTTAAACATATATAAATAATTGTTTTTCGATTAACATTTATTTTATTTACACTTCTATGTAACGATTAAAGTGTGTTTGTTTATAAAATAAAATTCTAGATTTTTTCCTGATGATTTTTAATGCAAATACAAAATGTCCAACAAGTGTGTATGGCTTACTGTTAATGTTTCATAGAATCATACATCGGTGATACAAATCTGTAATCTTAATGTGATAAATTTTATTGTGACCATTGTCATTCATGTAGTAAGTGCCTTTTAGGGTCAAAAATTGGACTCTGGTGAGTTCATAATAAATAATGAGGATAAAGCCAATATATTAAACAAATTTTTCTGCTCCATAACTGAAATAGAAAACTCTAATGTTCCTACCCCCGATTTTCATGATCGCACAGGTAATGGAATAGACACTCTACATATAACTTCAGATGAAGTTAAGGACATACTTGAATGTCTACAGCTCGGGAAAGCAGTAGGTAGCGATCTGATAAGTCACTGTATGTTAAAAAATACGGCTTCTACAATTTGTAAACCCCTCCAATTAATATTTAATTATTCCCTACAAACTAGAAAATTTCCAAAAATTTGGAAGTCGGCTATAGTTATTGCACTCTTTAAGAAAGGTATAAAATCTGACCCATCAAATTATCGACCTATTAGTCTACTTAGTTGTGTTGGGAAAGTTTTTGAACGTGTTGTTTTCAAATATATTTTTAATTTCCTACTGGACAACTCTCTTATTTATAAATATCAGTTCGGATTTATGCGCGGACACTCTACCGTGCACCAACTTATTGAAATTTACCACAATATTTGTTTATCATTAGAAAATCGTGAAGTTATTTGTACTGTATTTTGTGATATATCAAAAGCCTTTGATAAAGTTTGGCACCGTGGCCTACTAAAAAAATTAAAAGCTTATGGAATTTCCGGGAATTTATTGCGTTGGTTTGAAAATTACTTAAGTGACAGAAATCAAAAAGTTATTCTACAGAATTGTCTTTCAGAAGTAGGGAACGTTAAAGGTGGGGTACCACAAGGATCAGTGTTAGGCCCTTTACTATTCATATTATATATCAATGATATCACTGAAGATATTCAAAGTCTTTCACGATTGTTTGCTGATGATACATCACTATCGTATTCATCTTCTAATATAAATGAAATTGAACAAAGATTAAATTCAGATTTGATAAAAATTTACAATTGGTCAACAAAATGGTTAGTGGATTTTAATCCCCAAAAAACTAAATGTATGCTATTCTCAACAAATCAGGGAAATATTAAACCTCAAATACTTTTCAATAATGAGGATGTTGAATTTGTAGAGAATCATAAACATTTGGGTGTTACGTTTTCATCGAATTGTAAATGGCATTGTCACATTCAAAATATATTAAAAAGCACATCTGGTCAACTGTCTATGCTACGTAAATTCAAAATTAAACTTAACAGGGAAAATCTCGAAAAAATATATTTTACTTATATAAGGCCATTATTAGAGTATGCGTGTGAACTGTGGGATGGTTGTACTATTTTGGATTTAAATAAAATTGAACAAATACAACACGAAGCTGCTAGAATTGTTACTGGGTTGCCAAAATTTGCAAGCATAGAATCCCTATATTTTGAAACTGGGTGGGAACCCCTCCATTCTCGTAGACATAGTAGAAAATTAAACTTGTTTTACAAAATACGTAATAATGATAGTCCATTATACTTACATGACTGTTTACTGCCATTTATACGAGAGGAAAATGAATTAAATTTGCGGAACCAAACCGAATTTAGAAATCCCTTCACTAGATTACAATTATTCGCAAACTCTTTTTTCCCTTCTACTATTAAATCATGGAATAAATTAAGTCCACAATTAAGAAATGCCCCTACTCTTAATAGATTCAAACAAGCAACTAAAAATCAAACAATAAAATCCCCAAAATTTTACAATACTGGATGTAGAATATTAAATATAATTCACACTAGACTGAGACATAGATCCAGTAGCTTGAATGCTGATCTGTTTCGTGTGCATTTGGCTAATGATCCAGGCTGTATATGTGGTAGTGCATTTGAAGATGCAATTCATTTTATATTAGAATGTTGTCTTTACAACGAAGCAAGAGAAGAATTGAAATTAAGACTAGTTTTTCTTCATGAACTAAAAATTGAAGTCCTACTTTTTGGCGATGACACCTTAACTGATATGCAAAATCTACAAATTTTCAAATCTGTACAACTTTACATCAAACGAACAAAACGTTTTACCCATTTATGATCACAACCCCCTCCCCCTCCAATATGTTTTTTTTTAATCAATCTATCAATTCCATCTCAGATACAAGTAAGGTAAAACATGCTTATATTATATAATTTCATGCTTTTTGTTTTGTATTTTTTGTTGTTGTATCTCCATTTTTTTCATTTTTCAAAGAATTTATGTATAATGTTGTATATGTATATTGTAATTTACTATTGCTGACGCATGTACTATTGTAATTATTTATTATGTGGAGAGGACCCTTGTAAATTGGTATAATTTGTGTCCAATCCAATTGTTAAAATATTTAGCAATAAAATATGTTTAATCTAATCTAGGGTCATAAATAAGGAACACCATCTTAGGGTCCAGGTTCTTTATTGTTCGCCAAATCAATAAACTATTGATATATATCACACTTGTGGGGCGTGTTTTACTTTATGGTAAAATAATGTTACAGGACTACATGTTTACAATCTATTCTTTTACATATACATTACACATGTTACACCAGTTATATATCAAGTCAGTTATTAAGTGTTAATTCTGTCTCAGTTGGTCAGTTATGTGGACATTCTTGTCAATAGTTTTCTGTCTTATTTTGTATGACCAAACCATTCAATGTCCAGTGTTCGTCTGTCCAACCTTGCACGAGCAAATTAACATTTCCCGCCAGACGAAAACAATCAATGAAATCTGTTTCAAATATAACCCCCATAATTATTTATGTGAACTTTAGAGTATAAGGTACTCACAGTAAAGTTATTAGTGTCTAAGGGTAAAAACCTTTAACAAAAATACTCTGCAAAAGTTAAATAAATCGTTTGCAAATACTAATTTTAATACTCATTTTATTTATAAGAATATCAGACAATTAAATGTATATTACATATGAATTTAATAAGTGATGAAAATATCACTCTGTTACATCCTCCTCTCTGTTGAAAAATGACTTCCATATCATATCAATGGTTCCCCCTCTTCCGAATGTGACCTCCTCGGCAGTGCAATGCTAGGCGGTTCCCTTCATTATTTTCATGATGGTCCTGGCTAATTCCATCTTTAGTCCCTTGAACTTTCCGTCCTTAGCTTCCTGCTTTAACCAATTCACCTTCATCATCCATTCTGGTAGAGTGGTAGCCTGTTTGGATGTGACATAGTCCGAGAGGTACTGAGGTGGTCGTCTGTTCCTCTGTGATCTAGTCACTGGTCAATCTGGTTGTTGTCGTGATGGTATTGGTAGAACACGACGTTATCTTTGTCTTAGTGGTGGTGTTGTTAATAAAAATCTTGGAGTTATGGGTACATCTGCCGGTTCCTCAAGTGATGTGTCCGTCAGCGCGTTGTCATCTGGTACATCAGAAGTGCGTTCTTCTGCGTTCTGAGCAACCGCTTCTACAGTTATACCATCATCACTGACAGGGGTTGGTTCATCAGTATCATTCATGTCTGATGAAGGTAGAGCATCCTCTACAAAACTAGTGCCCTGTCCCCTATCAGTTTCAACATGACGTCATCAGTTAAGTTGATAGTTCTTGCCTGGTCTCTATCCACATGATGTGCATCACTGTTGGTGTTGTTCTGTGGATCTTCATCAGATCTATAGATCATATAATACTCCTGCTCCGACTCCTCATCCGATTCCAATTCAACTGTGTCTTCGTTGTCGTCGGGCTTCGTCGTTTTCTTCCTTGGCTTTCTAAGTCGTTGCAGTTTGGGTGCAGGATTTATCTCATTCGGTTTCTCCGAAGAATCATCTTCCGGCAGGAATCTTATTGGCAGAAGAAGGTTTTTGTGCAATGTTTTCTTCCGTCCTTCTCCATTCTCTCGTTGAACAACGTACACTGGGATGTCTCTGTTAGGTTGGCCTACACTCATGTACGGTTCCTCTTCCCACTTGTCTGCGATCTTATGTTTCCCGTCGAAGGAAACTATCTTAACTAGTACTCTGTTGCCAGCTTGCAGAATGGCTCCTCGTACTTTCTTGTCGTATCCAGATTTCTGACGTTCTTCTGCTGTTCTAGCTGATCTGGATACAAGTTCATATGCTTTCTTCAATCCCTCTGTCATGGTTTCACCGTACGTTGTAGATGGTTCTTTCTTTCCCTCAACTTCTAAACCAAAGGCGATGTCAACCGATAATCTAGGTGTTCTACCAAACATCAGGAAGTACGGGGAAAATCTAGTCGTCGTTTGTCGAGTACAGTTATACGCATGCACGAATCCAGCAACATGCGACTTCCAGTCCTTCTTTTGATTTGAGTCTAAGGAACCAAGCATGTTGAGTAGCGTTCGGTTGAAACCGTCTGTCATGTCGTTCCCCATAGGATGGAAAGGTGTGATTCTCGACTTCTTCATTCCGGTGATGTTACATAGCTATTTGATGATCGTCGTTTCAAAGTTGGCCCCTTGGTCGGAATGGATTCATAATGTACGACGAAGTTATTGAAGAAGGCTTCGGAAGTGGTCTATGCAGTCTGGTTTCTTGTTGGAATAGCTATGGCATACCGTGTGAAATGGTCGGTTATGACAAGGATGTTCTCATATCCGCCTTTGGATCTCTCAAGTGATAGACAATCCATGCATACCAATTCCAATGGTTGCGATTACTCGATGTTGATAAGTGCTGCTCTCTCGTTGGTTGGTTTCTTTCTACGTATGCATATGTTGCAGTTGGTAATCCATGTTTTGACATCTCTAGTCATACCATACCATACAAACCGATCTTTGACGAGTGAAAGTGTCTTGTCGCGACCCTTATGTCCCATATCATCATGAAGTGAAGTCATGACTGTAGCAATACAGGTGTCTGGAAGGACAAGTTGTCTAACTAATTCGCCGTTGGTATTGATCACTCTATATAGTACTCCATCAATCAGTTTGAACTTCTCGAAGTTGTTGATGAACCATGTGTTGAGTGGATTTCTGTCAAGTTGTTCTTTGGTTGGCTTTCGATGTTCCTCTACCCAATATGCCCATTCCTTCATACAATTGTCCCTCTTCTGTTCAGTATTGACATCTATCAGGTGTCTGTTGGAAAAGGTGGTTCATCAGCTGTAGTGACAGACAACGACAAACACTGTACATAGGGATGAACATGTTGTATGTTACAGATGGCGTTTACGGATTATGTGCTGATATTGGAAGTGTTGTTCTTTCCAAGTAGTCCTGGTAATTTGGAGAGGCCATCAGCGTCAGCGTTGCTACTTCCTGGCCTGTACTTAATACTGAAGTTGTATGATGCGAGGGCAATGGATAAACGGTTGTACTTTGAATCGTTGGAGGAATTAAGTCACAAAGATACCTGGATGCATTATTATTTTGAATATTATAAAACATTTGTAATTTTCTCCTTTTTTTTCTTTCTGTCAATGATTCCCAGTCTAACTCTTTATAAATTAGAATGGAACTAGCAAATATTGGAAGACCAGTAACGATTCTAGCAGGCTCCAGTTGCAACTGATCAAGTTTATAAGAATTACCCACTCCACAATTACCCATACTTCACTAGCATATTCAAAAATTGGTCTGATATAAACTAAATAGAGTTTCTCTAGATTTTTCCTGGAAAGTTTATATTTTAACTTTCGAAGAACATTCAGGTGCTTGTAAATACTTGATAATATATTTTCTATATGTATATTCCATTTAGCATCGCTGCTGAATGTAACTCCTAAATGTTTATGAGAATTTGTAATTGGAATAGTTCTTCCATTAAATTAAAAATTTAGTTCTGGAATTTCCGTATTAGAAAATAGCATAATTTCTGTTTTATCCGGGTTAAAAGACATCAACCATTTCTTTGACCATTCATCCAGCTTTTTGAAGTCGTGATCAATCACAGTTTTTATCTGTAATGCATCACGACTGGAATAGCTGACGGAAGTGTCGTCCGCAAAAAGTCGGCTACGAGAGATTAGATTCTCAGCAATATCGTTAATATACAAAATAAACAATAGAGGTTCAAGTACTGAACTTGAGGTACATCAGCTGAAACATTGCAGAGTGAAGAAGATGAATTGTTTATTACTACCCTCTGTTGTCGATCTTGCAGGTAACTAGAGAACCAACTTAATAAATTGCTATCTACACCGTATGATTTAATTTTGTGCAACAACCCTTTATGCCAAAATTTGTCGAACGCTTTAGAAAAATCACAGAAAACAAAACAGCTAATTTCCTTTTTTTCTAGTGAATTTAGAATGCAGTTGTACATTTCTAATATTTGGTGTACGGTTGAATATTTTGGGAGAAAACAACATTGATATTCATAAATTAACTTGTTTCTTTGTAGATGGTTAAAAACATGTTAATAGATAACACGTTCCATTATTTTATAATTAGACGGTAATGACATGGCACCTTTTTTAGATATAACAATCACATGTGGAATCTTCCAGCTGGTTGGATATTTACATTGTAAAAGAGATTTATTAAAAATTATTTGAAGAGGGACTACTACTTTTTCAGGACATAATTCTAACATTTTGTGACTGATTATATCAGGTCCCGACGCTTTATTAGGATTTAAAAATTTAATAATATAAACAATCTCATCTGTTGTAATGACTATGTCTCGCAGAAAAGTATTGGTCCTATGTTCAATATCTGGAAGAGGAATATTGGCATCTTCCAAAGAAGCTATAAAACTAAAATATTTATTTAGTAATTCATACTTCTCGTCGTCTTCGTAAACTACCTCCTCTAGTCCTTCATCCTGAATTATATTTTGGAGAGGGGGTATATTACTACATCCTTTATCAGATTTAATTAGCATATTCATTATTTTCCGGTAAGTTTTTTTATTTGATATATTTTGTAAGATTAAAGTGTCTAAATTTTGTTCGAAATGTTCTTTAGCTGTTTTTTTTAATTATTAACTTTGTTTCTCTGTTTCTTGTATTTGTCGATATCTGATTGTTTGTTATATTTTTTTGCTGTCCTACGAATACGGTCTCGTTTTCTAATTTCTATTCTGAGTTCACTATTAAACTATGGTCTATCGCTATTACGTACAGTGACCATTTTGGTTGGAATGCACTCCCTTGCGACTCCAAGGAATGTGTCGGTGAAGGAATTACACATTTCATCAACATCCTCCAAGTCAGAAAGTAATGCATTCCAATCGACGGTATCGAGTTTGCTTGAAAGATTTCCATGGTCAGTTCGTTCATATAACCATACTTCTCTTTGAAAAGATCTGGTTTGAAATTTAGGACAGTCTAAAAAAAATTATTGATGCATCATGATCACTAATATCAGAAAGGACTTTCAAAACATCAGAATAAGAATAATGTATAGAATCGCTTATTATAATAGGGTCAAGTAATGTACTGCTGTGTTCCGTAATTCTCGTGAGCTTTTCAATAACATTCGTCAAATTAAACAAATTCATGGTGTCAATCAATTTATTATTACGAGAAGAAAATAAATCTGAATTCAGGTCACCTGTTAGTATTATGTTTTGATTAATCTGATAACCCATCCCTATAGCATGATTAAATCGTGTCCAGTAGTCGGCGTCTGTCCATTCAGGTCTATATGTACTACATAATAAAAAATATTGTACCTTTACCTTGTATTTCTACCCAGATGGATTCATCAATGTGATTTTCGAGTTTATACTTACGGATAACTGAAATATAATCTTTGGAGTAAATAAGAAGACCCCCGCCTGCATTGTTGCGATCTTTACAGATTATATTTTTTGAAAAGGAATCAATCTCAATTTCATTATTACTGATGTTTGGATGTAAATATGTTTTTTTCTGTTACAGCAAATTCGTCAGTGAAATTATTAAGAAAATCTAATTTATTCCACGCACTGCGAATATTTATGTTACATATTGAAATGAAATTATCACTAACACTTGAATGATTATCTAATTCTGGACCTGGATTAACTTCAACGCTACCAATTATTAGGATATATTGTAATGCAAACTTTGAAGTAGAGAGAGAGCGAGACGACGAGAAATGTAAATAGAAAATTAGTAAGTAGTATTTCTTGATAAGTATATACAGGAAAATTAAACTTAAAATGTCTACGGTTTCCCGTTATGTGTATATGAAATAGTCCGATGGCTGCCCTGTAGTCATCGATACAGTTACTCATTGGGGTTTAATATTATACAATCTGGTTTACAGGCGCAATCCATCGAGTAATTTACAACTTGAACACCACACACATCATTACATAATTGGACACATAATTTGAAAGAAAAATAGAGAAGGAAAACAAATAAACAGATTTATATAAATAATAAACAGAACACAATAAGTCATTTTCAAAATGTGAGGTATAAATGAAATTTATACTGAAATGGGGATATATTTCATAATTACCGTTTAAATTGGAAAACATGTCATTCTACAATTTTTGTCAGAAAAGAATCGAATCATTAAACAAAACAAACAAAAATGGAATGTTCGGACGAAACCCAAGTTCAAAACAATGTTAAAGTTGATAACACAACTGTCATATCACCAGCTTGAATTATAATTATAATAATGATAAAATAATAAACCTGTGGTTAATTATATCGTTGTTGTAACTATGAAAACCTCATTCTATGGAAATGACTTCACAAATTGACATACATTGATCGATATAAGACATTACTCCCAACACAAATACAAACACAAAATAACATTTTTGAAACACAATAATTAATTAGTATGTACACAATCAATAATAAACTAATTTGAAATTAAGCATCATTATAAAAGTTTATGAAACTAATAAGTAAACTGTTCAACCTGTAGCAGTAAATGAAAAAAAATATATATATATACCCCCCCCCCCAACAAAAAAAAAAACAAAAATCCGACACATTAACAGTTTTGGCATATAGTAACTAGATATCTTCATACTGGGAAAGTATATATTTATATATGTATCAATTCAGGCATACTATTTTTTTTCAAATAAATTGACATGGTTCGTTTTTCAATCATGTATTTACATATCTTTATACCTTAAGGAGTAGTTAGATTCAGTGTACAATTTTGAGAAAGCCCCCAAATGTACACAATATCTATTGGCTGAAGTTGCGTTTATTTTATTTTTTTTATATTAACTGTTAATTGGTTACGTGCCAACATACCATCGTTTTTTACGGCAAATATGGGAAATATCGTGCTTCACAAACGTCTAAGCGTCATCTAAGCGCTTTTAATATTTGAAGATTTTCCTGTGGTTTTTTAAGAAATTTAACAATTCCGCAGTCGTGCACCAAAAAATACTTTAACAGTATTTGCGTTTTTTAGTTTAATAATCTGTTAAACTATTTTTTTTGGTGCACGACTACGGAGGTGCTTAATTTCTTCAAAAACCGTCGAAATATCGGCAAAATTCCACGACAATTCACATTCATGACGTCACAATGATGTGAAAAACGTACCGATTTTGTTGGAAACAAGTTTTAACATTAAAAGTATGATGTCGTCTATAAAATAAAACACATCAAATATTGATCAAGTAATTTCTAAAATTCATTAAATATGTGGTCATAGTCCCCGGTCCTTTAACGTGTGTGTATCTAATTGTTCTTTTGATAAAATATCTTCTCACTGTAAGTGATGGTGCACTGAAAAAAATAAGTCATCAATTTGATTGAAAAAGGTAATCAATCTGATTGTCCACCA
>MJUT01064181.1:123375-133420 GCA_002080005.1 Gigantidas platifrons
GCTTAGAATCATTATGATGTCCCCAAAAGACACATTAATCAAACAGGACTGGATTGCTCAAAACACTGATTAATTTTATCCATTGGTTAGGCTAACCAATGGATAAAATTGCTAACCAGTGGTACCGTATCCGGTGGACAATTTTACGTTGCTCAACCATTGGATAGTGCTGTGGTTAACTAACCGGTGGTTAAGTAGCTTAACCAGTGGATAGCATCCCATAATTCCATAGTATTCTTTGTAAAACAATGTCAGAAATCGTTTGCTCAACAAACAAAAAGACGGAGAGGTGAACATTTCTCCAAGGCTGACTTGGTTTGCTTATTTGAGCTTGTGGAGAAAACAACTATAATTAGGTCAAAACAAGCGAAATGTTATAACAAATGCAGAGTAAGCAAAAGTGTTGAAAGAGATCACAGACTGTGAATGCAAGGGCGGGTGGGCAAAAAAAGATCGGTAGAACAAACCAAGGAAAAGTGGGGAAAAGTATGTTCTACAGCCAAGCCAGTTAGAGGCTGAAGTAAATAGTATGAGCCTCAATCAGACAGTAGAAGATCCAGCTTTGTCAGCGCCAAGTGAAGTGGCACAAAAAATCATAGAACTTCACACCGATGCACTAAAGACATATCAGAATAGGAAAGGCAGGGGCGGATCCACGATTTTAAGTTAGGGGCGCACTTTAAAAAAAATCGCGCCGAGCGGAGGGAGGCGCGAAAATTTTTGGGGTATTTCGTGTGAAAAATCACGATTTTACACCAAAAAAAAATCATATTTTTTTCCCCAATTTTAGGATGGGGTGCGCCCCCTCCCCCTGGATCAGAACAATTTTAAATGATTGTGGATTTACATATATATGGGAAACAGAAAATGTTAATAATAAAGAATGGTTAAAATGTGTTGTGAAACAGCGATTGTTAGATCAGATTGTACAGAATTGGCAAACATCTCTGTAAGATTCTTCAAAAGCATTCAACTATAGGATTTTTAAAACCAAATTCGAATTCGAGGAATATTTAAATATTTTAAATATAGGTGATTCAATCAGACTGTGTAGATTTAGGACAACAAATTACTATCTACCTATTGAAACCGGTAGATGGAGAAATATTGATAGAGGAAATAGGTACTGTAATTTATGTAATTGTCAGAAATTAGGCGATGAATACCACTATGTTTTGGAGTGTTCCTCTTTAAACGATAAACGCAAGCAGCTTCTCCCAAAATATTTCATGAAAAGACATAATATTGTCAAATTTTTTGAACTTCTATCTACTAAAAAACAATCGCTGTTGCAAAAATTATGTATATTTATCAAACATATCAATAAGATCTTTTGTACTCCTGGCTTACCCACTGTTGTTCATTAACCCATTTAACCTCCTGTCTGTAAATTTTGTAAATAGTCTTGTTATGTTATTATTATGTTGTTATCTCTGTACCATTGTATTTGGCTGTATGAGAATAAAGATAAAAAAAAAGATAAAGATCCGCCCCTGAAAGGAATAGTCTTTTTACATTTTCTCTGTACTTTCCAAGAAAATAATATGTCAGTCATGGATATACCATCAATTTTTATTCTTCATTATTCAAAAATACAGGTACTTTTTTAAAACAAAATAATGAATGCATGTTGCATCCCTTTCTAGCCAACTATATACACCCGTTCAAAATTTGCAAACACAGGATACAGATTCACTGCTTTAAGGGTATTTGTTGATCCCTCTTTATTGGTTTTTGAAGTCTATATGTAGCTGCTGCTTGCCATTTATTTGCATTATATTTAGACCAATAAAAAAGTGCATAGTTAACAAGAACTATTATTTTAAGATATTTATTACTGTCGGTCCGTCTATATAGGGTACATGGTTTCAAAGAAAAAAAATGAAGGCGTTTTTAAACGGATTTTGATGATTTTTTAACTAGAAGGAGTGGCAATTTCTAGGCATAATCTTTTTTCGGCAAGTTTTCATTTTCTGATAATTTACACTTTAATTTGTTTTAAAATCCAATTTACAATGTATTTTCTAATAAAAGTGGAATCCTAAAATAACATCTCATTATTTAAACCACAGGAACACAAAAAGTGGAGTTGGTTGCCAATTATCTTATACGTTAACATTCCTGTTATTTATATTTGAAGACCTATATATTTCATGGTATCGAACGGAAAAGGGGGTGTAATAACCTAAGATTACAAATTACCTGTGTAATCAAACACACTCTGTACATTTTTAGAATAGTACCCCTTCCTATTAACAAAGGCGTATTCATAGTCTAAAGGTGGTGCCTGTATTTATATAATGTGTGCAGTCAATTTCCCTTACAACGCCAAGAAAATGGACAATGTCATAAAACCCTGTTTTAAGTCTACTGGTATGGCATGAGATCCAAGATTTGGTCTGCACAATTGTGGCTCTATAGATTGATTTGATTTGATTTTTGGCGTTTAACGCCATTTTCAACAATATTTCAGCTATATCAAGGCGACCAGTTTTAGTGGTGGAAGAAGGCGGGAGTACCCGGAGAGAACCACCGACCACGAGCAAGTAACTGGTAAACTTTATTACTTGCGGCTGCGAGTCAAGTGCATCCTTTTTGTAATTTACAAAGCCAGGCGCATACTCACGCTGTATTGGTGATAGGCTTGTATGGGTTGTTAGGTATTCCAACTACCTAACTCATGGAGCCACCGGGGCCCTGTGTCTCTATAATCTAAATATATCCCGGAATTTGCTATCATCGAAATCCAACTCAATATGCAGATACACTCTTTCTTTTTGCTGTCGTCTTGCCATATTTAACCAATGGTTAAATATTTATCCGGTCAAATTTGAGGGGTTAACTTTATCCACCGGATAAGGCATTTTATCCAGTGGATAAAATTTGAGCAACAAAAATTAACCGATGGTTAAATTTATCCATTGGATAACTAGATTTAACCAGTGGATAACACTAACCAACGTTTTGAGCAACCCAGTCCAGATGTCTATTAAATGTACCCTAATGCAATTGGTGTTGTTCAATCAGTTGAATTTTGGAACCGATCATCGGTTACTCTCAGTTGACACTAACTGATCAATGATCAATTATGTAATCGTAAGAAAGAAGGAATATGGTGTATAAATCCATGATACAAAATCCTTACACGCACTTGAAAAAACTGGTTAGTTTGATTTACAGAATTTATGTTTCCCCATTTAACTTTTCCATAGCATAAAACATATGTTGCCTTCACTTTTGTTTATGTGTTTCTTAATGCATGCTGTATGCTTATTTTATGTGTAATTTATGAATATATTTCATGGTCTTCTGTTGAGATCTCATCATTTTTGTCATCCATATTGATTTTTGGACATTTTACTTGATGGAACCAGATTGGTAGTGGTCACGAGATGAAATCCGGAAAAGGCCGACAAATCAGACTGACCGACAATCTATTTTTAGGGGGTAAACATACATGTTGTACTTGTCAGATCGTTGTGCGCAATACAAAAGGACGTGTGCAGTAGTGTGAAAATCAAAATGGAAGCATTATCTTATCCACTGCATTAAAATAACTGTGTATTGGCTATGCCGATACGTCACCAGAAAAATCTATTTGCAGCTCAATATTATATTCCCGAACTAACATCAACAAATATTCAAACAGAATACAGTTATCTCCTAATTATTTCACTATTCTATAAACTGATATTGGTCATGATGGCAAAAAAAAGAGATATTAAAAGATAAAACATTGTTCCTGCATAAATTTTGAACAGAGAGTCAAGATTACAATGCCTAAATACGTCACTTATTCTTGACTTGTTATATTTCGATTCTCTCCAGTATTTGGTGATATTTGGTTTACTTTCTACCATTTAGAATTTTCATTACCTCTTCAAAAGTTTGGTATTCCACATCTGTCATTAGCATATGCTTTATATCTTCCTTAAACAGGCATGGCAGGCCCAGAACTATACAGCAACTTTCAACATCTGCAAAATATGAATGTTCTTGGTATTTAACATGTGGGTATACATGTACCTTGTTATTTTTTTTCTTTTTTCTTTTTGCACTTTCAATCGTAATGTTATCATGAGTCAGAATTAAAAATAAAACACACATTGAAAAAAAGACATGTTCATTATATGTCAACTTCAGCTGTGTTTTTACGTTTTGCATAATAGTTAAAATAAATCAAAAAGAACATATTTTTGTAACAAAGAAAGTTAAAATCCAGTTATAAAAATTATATAAGTACAAAAGATGAATATTTTCTGGATTTAAGTGGCAGTAACATCATAACTTGGGTATTACAAGATGCTTAAAAAAATGTTTGATCTGTATTCAGAATATTAATAATATAATTTAAAAGAGGCTAATTGTGTAAAACATCATATAAAATGTGCAAAAATGAACATTAATATTAAAGGGACAACTAACGAAAATTGTTAAACACTTACAAGTTCTTTCGCTTTCACTTCTGAAATCGTTTATTCTTAGGCTTGACTCATTGGCAAACTTTGCTGTTTTTCTATTTTTTTGTCAGCGATTCCACTGCCCCTGCATACTTTTCAAATTGGTGTCCAATGTGTTCATTATATCCCTCTCTTTTAATTTGGGTCCTAGACGTAAGAATTCATTGATAAGCTGAAATGAAATGTATATTCACAATTAATTTTAAACAATGGAGATTTTTATATCTCTCAAGATATTACGATTCTCCCTCAACATCTTGTTCTTTTAAAACATTTTTGACATTAAGTGGAACTTCTGCTTGGTGTAAACATATCAAATTACTTATCTCATCTACTACTAATGACACAGAATTAGCTGGCAGTTTACACTGTTCTCTAAGTTGCAACAGAAACAGTGTCAGCTGCTTACAAAAATCTACTGAATTTTGTGCGTTTTGAACATTTTCAAATATTTCTTGACACTGATTTGTAGCATATGGATCTTCTATTGACTCATCATTGAACTCTTGAAGGCAACTTAATATACTCGAATCTTTTTGTGCTTGTCTTGAATATGATAAATGCTGAGAATGGAAAACAGAATGTTTTCTTTTTATGTGTTTTTCAAGAGAAGGAACAAGTTTATATTTACTTTGACAACCATTAACGCCACATGAAAGGGTGAAACCATTTTCATGACAGTGTATAAACCTATAATGATAAAGGAGCTCTCGAAATTTCCGTGAACTAAAATGACATTTTATGCATGAGAACATACTAAAATTTTATTCAGTTAAAGCAAAATTTGTATATGAAAAACAACAGTGAACGTTATGAAAATGTGTAATGTTGGTTATAGTAGTGAAAGCGAAATCACTCACTTTGTTTACAGACACCAAGATAAACACTCATTCTGTAAACAAATACCAAGATCAGTCGCAATTAACATATAGCACCCTGACACTAGGAAAAAACTAATAAGCTTTTTAAAAATAAGTGAACTGAAAAAATAATAATTGTATAAAATGAATCTATTTTTGTATGATAATTTAATAATTTGTGTACATGTAGTTCTAGAGATAAAAATGTTATCGCTCACTTTGCTCCAAGACACCAAGATATTCATTCATTCTTTAGAACAAATACCGAGATCATAACAAATTTACTTTTGACTTCACATTTTTAAAAAGTACTACAAAGAGAAAATTTAAAAAATATAATGTAATACACATGTACCCTCTTCCAAAAAAATAATCTTTTAAATAAACAAGCCATTAAAATAGAGACTCGAAACAAGCAAAATAATAATATTGTTAAACTGTTTTTCTACATTTTTTTTTTTAAATTGTCAACTTTCATAAAGTTACTGTACATGAATGCTCATTCAAATCTCAACAGTTTCCGCACTCTAAAATCGCCTGATCTTAATCTGATGAATTCTTTTCTGTATCATTTTGTACTCCTCCCATTTAACCAATAATGGATATGTCGCCTCTACACTCTCCCAAGAAAACGATTTGTGATCTGAACGTCTGAAAAAAATTACGTTCTCTTTGAAACCTTTGAAGATGAAGTTGAAACATGAAATGGAGATTCAACCGACTCATTATTCTGTGAACTTAAATCATTGATAAAGGATGATTCCTGATCTGACTGAAACATTTTATTTTCAATGTGTGTTTGGTGACTAGAGACATCATTAAGATTGTGTTGAACTTCGTGCTCAGTTTGTGAATACGAGTTGCACGTTTTAGACTCTTGTGAAAGTTTTCGTTTTTCTTTTTGAACTTGTTTCCGCTTTCTCTGATATTCTTCCCTTGTTGTCTTATTGTGTTTTCCCATGATCGTAACAAAAACTGAAATAAGAAAGTTGTTAAACTCATGTCTGCCTAGTTGTTTTTCTGTATTTCCCTCAGTTTCAGTTTGTTTTCTGTTTTGTGTGTGTATTTTTCCTTTGATTTTCATTGTCGCATACGCGATTGATATTATTATAGTATGTTCATAGCTGTAAACACAGTAATGACCAAGATGGGTAAAACATTTCATGGATAGGATCAGAGTCCGATCTGCACAGATTCCGTATTTAAAAAAAAAACGAAATTTACAAACAATTTTACGTCAATAATGATCACACATGTACATTTATCATAGACCGTTGGTTGGAACCCCCTTTTCCCGGAAAATATGCAAAACTGACGTGAAAATTTACACCAGGGACGTGTGTAGCTATATACGTCCCTGATTTACGCTTAATCTTTAAAACCACATTTTAGCTGAAGTATCGTCACTTTGAAGTAATTTCAGTGTGCATTTGGGAAGACGAAGTTTGACCTGCATAAACATGCTGCAATTTCGTGTACAATCGACATTCCTATATCAATAAACATACGTACTTCGATGAAAAAAACATATTGTAGACAAACTTACCAAGAAATAACGACACAAATTCTTTGAAAGCTTTTCTTCTTTGGCCAATCCCCTGCTTTGGCTGCAAACGTGGTTTGTGGCGGGTAAAATAAGGGCAATAACAAAATTACCGAACACAGAGAATCGCACGCATGCGTTGATGCTAGATACCGCTGCACTTGACCTTAGATTTGATAACCAGCCACATCAGATTGATTGCCAGCTGTAATCTGATTAACTCACCCTAGAAACTTGATTAAGAAAATAATCAGATTGATCGATATTTTTTTTCAGTGTGTCTTTTTCGTTCATAATGCAACACACATCGTCAACACGAATATCTGGCATATCCATGAAATTCTATTCCTATTGAATTATAATATTCTTTAGTTCCAGTCCACAAAGTTTCTTTATTGTGTGTTGAAATTGCTCATAGTCTAAACCACGTGACTTCACTCAGGTAAATATATCCAAATACAATTCTATAAATTCCAGTTCTGCAATAAATCTCAAATTTCTGATTTACTACTCTCTAATTTGTTCGCCTTTACATAAGTGTGTCGAACCATCCAGAACGTCCACGTATGACCTCAGTCTATTTGTTCATGTGTGTTGTTATTCTTATGGTGTTTAATGCCACTTTCAACAATATTTCAGTCGTAACGTGGCGGTGAAAAGTCACTGAGAAACTTTATCACATAATGTTGTATCGTCTACACCTCGCTATGCATCGGGTTAGAAATCACAACTTTAGTGGTGATAGGCACTGATTGTACAAGTACAGACCTTGGATCGTATAAGCTTACACTAGGCACGAAACACAAACGAACGAAAACGCAAACGAAACGAACGGAAAACGAACGAACGCTTCACACGAACGACACGAAAAACGGACGATATACGAAACGAACGCACGATACACGAAACGAACGCACGAAGCACGAAGCGAACGCACGATATACGAAACAAAGGAACGATACACGAAACGAACACACGATACACGAATAGTATCGTGTTATTATTTGAATGACTTTTGTGCAAATTGATGTGATTAACTTCTGTAATTTAATATTTTATAAGCAAGTTATTTATATAAATGATAAATTAGTCGGTAAAGTAATAGGATAATACAATTTATATTAAATAGTTTATACTACCAATGTGTTTAATAATTATATTTATGATTAAATTTTAAATCTCATATTTCCAAATATGACTTTCTATTTATATAATTAAACACAATTTATATTTATGTAATCATATAATTATACAGAATTAATATTTATAATTATTCGGATTCTGAATTGACAATTCCAACCAGACATAGGTGTATCAGTTATTTTCTTGGTTAAGCTGTCCGAGAGGCGTGTAGCTTCAAAAGGTCATATAATTGTTAATTAGAATGAAATTACAAATGTAAGAGTTGACATTTCACACCAGCAGTACATGTATTTCCCAGGTGAAACTGCCAGAGGCGTTTGTTTACATACATGTAGATGATTTCTTGTTTATTTGTCCTAGAGTAAATTATAGAAAAAAAATGCATTTATTAAATATGTTTTTCCCTTATAGTACAAAATTACTGGTACATGTAAATAAAGGAAATGCATGTTTGTATATGCAGAATTTTGTTTTACACTTTTACACTTTAATTAATATTTGTTTAATAATAGTAAGATTGAAATTGTAGTCATTATATTAAACTGGAAATCGTAGCGTGGGTTCGTTTCGTGTATTAGACTAATTAAACTGGCGAACGATACACGAAACGAGAGAATAAATTACACGCACGAAACGCAAACGAACGGAAAACCAAAAACCAACGAACGATACACGCAAACGAAACGAACGAAAAAAGCAAACGATACGAAATATCTGTTAAGTTAAACAATCCAGGGTCTGTAGTTGCAAATACAACCACCATATGAACAAGACCAGCACGGCTCTATATTTGAAAAAAAAATATTTTGTCTATTGTTAGCACCCCTTTAGAACTGATGATGCAATCTTCTCTTTATCTTTATCAACAAATAATAACATCCATTAACTAATAATACATCACATTTATTGCACATGACAAAAGACACACTCAAGTGTTAAATTTGTTTAATAAGTGTAAATGTCTTGCTTACTTGTGTAAGTAAACTTTGTAATATTTGTGGTAGCATATTGACAACCTTTGGAAGAAAATTTATCTCTGTACAAATTGGTTTCCAATTCTACACAAATCATAAGCTATGAAATTATATTTGCCTTTAGTATGTTTAATAATAAGATTGTATGCTTGCAATATTAGTCCCCATCTCGTTAATCTTTGATTTATTTTTTATTTATTTTGTTAATAAATGTGAGTGATTTCGCTCCGTATCTGTAGAAAAACGAGACATATCGTCATCACCATATAAAAAGTGATAATTTACATGTGCAAACAATAGGCGTTTTAATTTAGCATCCCTTGTTTCTGTGCTACCATCTTGTAATAAAGTCACCTCTTCTCCGAGTTGCATTCTCATGGCTGTAGTTACCGCACAAGCAGGAAACACCTCTTGATCTTCTAATGCATTCTCCTCGTAACTAGGCTCATCGCAGACTATTGGATTCATTATAACCTCGTCAAACTCGTTACCAAGTAACAAAGGGAACATCCTGCACAGGAAGTGTAGGTATTTCCCCAACGACAAACTGTTCCGAAACAAAGTCTAATTACATTAATTGATGTAAATGTCTTACTCATTTTTACACTTTTAGCCTTGCAATATTTACGGTGAACATATGTTAATATTTAACGCTTATATGGCTTCTGACGAGGTAAAAAATGTTTATCTAATGCAAATCCAATAGATATTGAAATTGAGCAATTTGTTTTGTATTTTATTGCATGACATCTTTGATGAAGGAAAAACAGAATCAGCACAGTATATAAGTATTTGTTTTCAAAAGGAATTTGACTGATATTGTTGAACACGACGTTATCGACATGTTAATCTTTTTGTTGTTTGGTGATCTGTATATCCTAGGAGAGGCAGAAGGTAAACTAATATCTTTAAACTTACTATTTCATAGTGTTATTATTGCTTTTTCTGGTTAGAATACAGACAAATTTAGGATTAGGAAAAAAGTATTATGCTTAAGCATTGCGGTAATTTTGGAATTGTTCAGGCATTGTGATAATTTTAGAATTGTTCAGGCATTGTGGTAAT
>MJUT01064181.1:158125-172940 GCA_002080005.1 Gigantidas platifrons
GATTTTAGTGGGGTTCGTGTTGCTCGATCTTTAGCTTTATGTGTATGTTTTGTAGATCGTTATTTGTCCTTGTGTACCTTTTCCTTTGGCCATTGTGTTGTCTGTCTTCTTGAATATACAGATTCTGAATACTCCTTTGGTATCTTCAAACTCGTTGGTATTGGAAAGAAGTACATAATTAGAAGAATGACATTAGTAATGTATGTAAACAAACGATAAATGTCAAAATATAACTGTTCTCGTACATGATTGTTCATCCCCCGGTTTCTTTGCGTCCGTGTTGTTCATCATTTTAGTTTTTTATGCTGTGTTATGTTTTCTTGTTTTGTTTGTCTTCTACCTGTATCTTGTATATCCAATGTTGCTAGTGTCTCTTGATTTTCCATTCATGATTCCCCCTCGGTTTTCTCTAACATTTTTTTCTTATACTCCAGAATAGCAGATTCACCATGGTTAATATGTCATGTAATCGATATACATAATGCGGATAGTTTTACAGCAAACACCAGTAAGTAAATATTACGTAAGATAAATGGTCAAAGGGTTCAATCCATTGCTTACAATCACATACGGCTTCATGACATTTTGTGCAGCAAACAAAAACTTTTAACAAAACACTGGCAGATGTATATACATACTGAACCGCATCAACATAAGATACAATACCGATTTTCTCATATTGAAATATGCGATTTACCACACCTCAAAAATAAGTGAAAGCAGTTTGATTTAAAAAAAAAAGAAAGAAAAGAACATGAATCTGTAGGAATAAAAGAGGTTTTAAAGATTGATCACAAATAACTAATTTCTGTATTCAGTCTACAACAATAACAAACGATTATTTTATCCTTGTTAAAAAAAAATGTAGATATCTAAATTTGCACGCACGGCGGCACGGGTCTGGAATAACTTTAACAAGGTATGCTCATGATTAACAGAATGGAAAGCAAAATAATTCAACAATTTTGTAAGCAATAAAACCAAATGGCCTAAACATGAGAGCCGAAATCGTATGTAATAATCTATGAGGGAGGAGAACCTTAGTTTCATTAAAATTAAATTATTGAGGAACTGCAAATCTCAGTATTAGGTATATCTAATAAATCCGGTCAAGGCCAAAATACTGTCTAGCGAGATGATGATACCCCCGGAGACTAATATTCCGTCAGAAGAGGTATCGACATATTGTATATATACAGGACTTGGATTTGTCACATGTCGTGGTCTTTTTGTGTTCAGTAAGTGACGGTGAAAATTGATGCTTCGCTTTGTGGACATTGTTGGCAATGTATTGTTTAAACTTTCATTTTGATAAGACGTGTACATGTTAATTTTTTATTAAAGACAAAAACAAATAATATTATTATTAATTGTACTGGTATAATATCAATAAGTTATTAAATATTGTATTTGCATTGCAGATAGACCGTACTTTGGCTCTTCCACGAATGAATGCACTGTTTGCAGCAAACCTACTAAACAATTAATAAATGCGTCAGGTAAGCGTATATTGTTAAATATTAATGCTGCATATATCATGTATTTTGTTTTTAAATTATTTTGGCACTACACTAACGCAGTATTAATAGATTATTCACTGTATGTGATCATTTTTCTTATCTAGCATTATCGCCGTTTTCCTTTGATTGAAATTAACGAAAGTAGTCTGTCTGATACAAGATGTTGTATCACCACATATTGGTGATAAAAGAATGACGCGACGTTGCACGAGATTCTCATTTCCAAGGACATAGTTTCAATATTTTCGGCAACTTTAAGGTCCACGTTTCTATAAAAAAAACGTTGTCGGACGATTGTACAGATACACTGAAAGTGATCGCAGAGTAACGGGTTCTATTGGTGAAAGAACGGCAACACATAACGTGACATCATCCACAAGATGTAATTTCCCTCAGAGTAGTGTCCACATTTGTTAATTTTAATTCGATCCTTGTTATCTGTTTAAATTTTTTTTTTATAGAAATGTTAAATAATCTGATTACATGTACATACAAAGTGTGTTGGTACAATAATATGTATCAGTTCTTGCCTATTGCGTGAACTAACCGCATCACTACACGTCGCTATCTCGACTAGCAGTTATACTGGTTCACACAACAGCCTCGACCTGATACGAAGTCTTGTACCAACATACTTTGTATGTAGCGAATGTGTTCCAGACAGGTAAGCAGTGCTCGCTCCTATAATGGCACCATTGTGTTATTCCTGCTAAACTCGATTACAAGTCATGAATAAGGAAAGGATTGTGTTTACGGCAAACAGCAAATATTCATGGTCATTTGTGACCCAGATATCCCGTAGCAGTTAATAAAGTCGTGGTGGCGATCGTAAAGTAGTCGAAGTGGTGACTTCAGGAACCATTGGTTCAGTAGCTTCCGTGTCAATAGCAAATCTCTATCAAACAACTTATCATGATAGTATCCACAAACTTATGAATATCGCATCAAATGAGAGATATATTTTCCGTATGCAGGTTCTGCTGGAAAGTTACTATGTAAAAACAGAAATATCACAATATGAAAATTGAAGTCATCTCTTTTGTCACAAAGTTTTGTTCTTAACCGAAATATAGCTTATACAAGGGTATATTGCTCGTATATTATGAGGAAATATGTTATCACTTTGATATATCAATTCAACTATATTTTCAGCGGTAGATACTGTTGCCCGTAAGTATGAAGTGATGCCTATTTGAATCTTGAAAGACAAAATAACGGAAGCATATCTCTAATTTCTAAATTCAAAATGTTCAAATAGAGATATAGAACCCATGCGAATAATGATTTTTATAATCAGTCATATTCTGACTTCCATCTTATTCAGGTATGAATTATTATATGGCATTTTTCATATCACATGGCATATCAAACCGAGACGCCCATATCAGCCCAAGGGCCCAACATTGAATTAAAAAGAATGAAATTAACTTGTCACACACACTCACACACATCAAGACACACGCACACACACACACACACACACACACACACGCACGCACGCACGCACGCACGCACATCAAACTATGAATGATTGATAGCGGTTGAGGGATGATAACAGTGCTGATATGGATAAAGGCATGCATTGTTCTATTTATAAAGAGGCTTGATATCATGTTCTATTAATAGAGAGGCTTGATATCATATTGTTCTATTAATAGAGACGCTTGATATCATATTGTTCTGTTAATACAGAGGTTTGATATCATGTTCTTCTATTTATAAAGAGGCTTGATATCATGTTCTTCTATTTATAAAGAGGCTTGATATCATGTTCTTCTATTTATAATGAGACGTAATATCATGTTCTTCTATTTATAAAGAGGCTTGATATCATGTTCTTCTATTTATAAAGAGGTTTGATATCATGTTATCAGAGTTTTGCCCCGATATCTGTCCATGGGCTGATATCACTGTGACACTTCGGTGTTTGCGTATGGGACAAATTGATTTGATTACTTATAAATATGTGATAAAACCAAATTAGTATGCATCAATATAATATCACACAGGTCCGAACCAAGAATTTGCATTTGGCGGTTCTAAAACGTTATCAAATAATTATTTACGGTTATACGAGTATGTCGTTTAAACATTATATTACAATAATATTTATACAATAATATTGTGGTGTCCATGTTATATGACCAAATATGTCCCAAGGTTAGAAGGCATAATGCACGACCCATAAAGGGAGTGCATTATGCCTTCTAACCTTGGAACATATTTCGGCATATAACATGGACAACACAATATTATTGTTATTATTACTCTGAATGTTTTTGGTGATTTAAAAAAAATGAAATTTATCTAAAATGTATTAACAACAGTGAAAGAAACTACCGCTAGCCAACTCGCCAAAAGCGAGAAGAGAACAAATTCGGTGAGTACGTTTGTGTAATTATAAGAACTCGACAATCTGGCGACCGAACATCGTGAGGCGAGTTCTGATTATTTTGCACTCGCCCCTGTCAACCAACCTGACGAAGTAGTTTCTCAGTCAATGATTCCGTAAAATTTTTGATTCAACAATAAAAGATGTGAAGAAATCCTTCAAAATCGGTAGCGGTGGTGCAATCAGGTGAGGTCATTGATACAATGTTTCACGTCTGCCATATTGATTTCTTTTATTGATAGAAAACGCTAAAAGATGGCGTCCTTTTCCGAACCGGGATCAAATAAAATTAATATATACCTCCCAAAGTTCAATGCAAGCGATTCAGATTATCTCAAATACCGATTCGGTAGAGTAAAACTTGATGATAGCAAATACAATTGGGTTTGGGTGGGCATGGTAAAAATGTAAATTATAAAGATTGGCAAATAATTTTCATTTATATTCAAGAAATATTTAATTTCAACAATAACAATGAACTGTTAAATATTTAATTCCCAAACCTGGAACTGGCCTTTGTTTTGACAGACGACAGCATCAACGTTAAAGAAGAACGTATTATACATTGTTAATTGTACACTGTTAAAAGTGCTCATGTGATCCCGTTTATACCCCGCCTATTTAAATGACGTAGCATTGTTCTAAGCTCCACCCTAAGGCATAGTTGCGTTTACTAAGCCTATGCATATTACACTGCGCTTTATATTCTTTGTAAATTTATGTCTGAATAGTATAATTGCAGTTCTAATGAAAGATTCTTACATGAAGAGTAATAATATAAAATATATGCGAATTTTCTGTTGTGTAATGGTAAAGTACGAACAGCTTGCAATGAATAGGAAAAGTATAAACATGATTCATACAGCAATACTCTAGATTATATATATATTATATATCACTGTGTACTGATAAACAAAGTTAATCATGATAAAAAAAATATTTGTTCTGACATACTTAGAATTGGCTTATACAACAAACAAACAAAAATAGTTGAAGATAATTGTTTGATTTCAATATAATATAATATAGTGTACACTAATCTGTCATTGGTTCTTAAAAATTTACAGAAAATCAAACAGGAGCTGAATGCAATATTCCAGTGGGTTGCATGCCTTCACCTGCGGCTCATAATCCAATTATTTGTGAAGACAATGGAATCATAGAAGGGGACTGTAGCGAGACAACAACACCTCCAACAACAACTCCAACCACACCTCCAACAACACCTCCAACAACAACTCCAACAACAACTCCAACAACACCTCCAACAACAACTCCAACAACAACTCCAACAACACCTCTAACAACACCTCCAACAACAACTCCAACAATACCTCTAACAACTCCTCAAACAACACCTCCACCTCCAACAACAAATCCACCTCCACAAAAACCCTGCAAACATAGACACCCGTAGATTAGATGACAGATGACATCAGAATTAAAGAAATATTAGATAAATTCATTTTCAATTATCTTAAATCGCTATAGCAAAGCATTGTGAACTATGTTATATTACATAAGGTTCAGCCGTCATCAAGACATACTAATAAACACTATTAGCAATAATATATTTTTTGTGTATTTTATATTGAATCTTCTGATCCTAAACCCACTCACAATATATACAGAACTGTAGTCATTGCATTGATGTTATAAGGTTAGCCAGATTGTCTATTTAATTCTTTACCATTTTTCTGTGGACTTGAAACGTTAAAATATTCATATATATTAAAGGGTCGTCGTTGTCCTATGGTAGTTAATGCACAACTACCTGTGTAATCAATGCTTATCACCACTAAAGATTTGAGTTCGAACCCCGTTCCTGGCGAGGTGTATTCGATACAACATTATCAACAATATTTCACTTATATCGTGCGGTCAGTTTCCTTGGTAGGGGAAACCGGATTACCTGGAGAAAACCACAGACCTGTCGTAAGTCACTGACAAACATTATCACAAACTATTGTATTGAATACACCTTACCGTTAACGTGATTCGAACTCACACGGTTAGTGGTGATGAGCATGGAGTTCATAGATAGTTATACATATACATTCAGCTACCATACGATTACATCCATGACGGCCCCAGGGCTTGCTGAAATAATTTTGTACACCAATACAACTCATATTCAACCAAGTTGTTCACATATAAACACTGATTGCATGGATCCTGCAGAGGGATTATGATATACAATTGGCAAAACGTGAAAAAGAGGACATACATTGATGTTGTTTATGCAAATTAGAACTCAGTTCCTAAGCGTAGCATTTATCTTCAAAGACAATATTGTTTAAAAACACCGGTCTTACCTCTAATATATCCTCCTTACAGACAAGGCCAATAACAATCCATATGTGAGTTAATCATATTATGTCAGAGAACATACAATCAAGGCCCCCTTTCCTTTTCCATCTTTCACACAATTATTTCCCACTCTCTGATTCTAACATTGGCATCATCAAAATTTGTATTTGTTGAATTCATTTGGTTAAAGTGGTACTCAATCTGCTATGCTGAAAATTGTGATAATGGTAGATAACTCTACCTTTCTAATGGATTGTAGATTGAACTGCCTCCCTTCCCGCTTATTTTGTGACTAAACCAAGACAAGTTTACCAATTGGTAATATGAATAATTATGGGAAACTTTATTTCAATGGGAATTGATGCAATGAAGTCTTCAATCATGGACAGTTTCGATTGTTACACAGGAGCTTTAATAAGAGATTCAAGATACCAAATGAATAATCAGAATCTGAAAAATCAAGAAAAGACAGACAACACAATAGCATAGCGAAAAAAAAGTGACAAAAGGACAAACAACGATCTGCAAAATATACACTAAAGATCGAGTAACACGAATCAAACTAAACACCTGGGGGAACTCATGTGCTCCGGAAGGGTTAGCAGTTCCCGTTCCACTAGTGGTACCCGTCGTTATTCTAGTTACGACCCCGGTGATAAGTCAATAGTGAGGAAAGTGGTGGGGAGTGCTTATGAAAAGTGGAACATATACGTAGTCATTTGTGACACAGATATTCCTTAGCGTTCAACTAAGTCATGGTGGCGACCGTAAAGCTTTCAAAGTGATGGCCTCAACTTAACCAATAGGAACCTTCCTTGTTAGCAGCAACCCTCTACCAAGGAAATCCTGATAGGAAGCACGAGCTCTTGAATATCGTATCAACACAGGGATCTATACACCATATGCAGGTAGTGCTGAAATGTTGCTACATATAAATGGAAAGTTCACAGAGGTAACATTGAAATCATCTCTTTTGTCGTAAAGTTTCGTTCTTAACCGCCACTCTCTCTCTAAATTCTTACGTGTAGGTCAAGGTATGAAGCAGGTTTATCTGTATCTGCGGTATGCTTTATTTCAAGATCAATGGGATAAATGGGATCAGCGAAATTACAAAGCCTAAAAAACATTGGTGCAAAGACATCATCTAGCTTCTTTTTTCTTGAGAAGCCCATGTATGACGTCTGCCTCATACGAATAAAGGAACAAGTTGGCGAGAAGAGGAGCACAGTTTGTACCCATAGGTATGTCCCTCAAACATAGTAAATATGTTGTCAATCCAAAAACTCGAGCATGTTGATCATATCAGTTTCAGCGAACTTTTTGGTAGAATCAGAGTATTTTTTTTACAAAATAAGATATGTTCCTTCCTTGCACAAGACATTTATATCTACGTTGGCCATTCGTTTTTTATGAAAGACAGTTGGACCAACTCCTTTAATATTTCTTTCAGCTAAGAGTGGGAAATAGTTGTGTACAGGGTAGAGTTGTCAAATATTTTAATGGTATTGCAGAATGAGTGGCACATAGATTGTATGTATTTTAACAAATATTTAGGTTCTTGAAAATCAACATCTGATTCACACTACCACTTGCGTAGTTAGTGTCACAGTTACTCTGAAACCCTGTTTTGTCCGCTGATAGGATACATGTTGATAATGTAGGGTATTGTCAGCGGAGTCAAGAGCATATCTTACATGGAGGAGAGACAAGTGTTTAGCAACATTTGAGTCTGTAAAGATTAAAGTGCTCATAGACCCATTGTGTTTTTTAATTCAAATTTGTATTAGCGACCTCACACTCTTGAGCTATTCGGAAATAGTATATAAGTCCTCTTTTTCCCTTTTTTCTCATTGTCTGTCACAGTCTTCGACGGAATCCATGAGAATGTTAAAATTATGTTTCCAGTATTTGCATTAAGGTTCACAACACTTATACCATTTGGCGAACACATCTCGTAGAGATATCTTGTTGATAATGTGATGGTCACCAGCTATAACGTGGCCAACCGGATTATATATGAGTGGGGAACATGCGCAGGTGCAATCAGGAGGCTTATACTTGAAGTCGATAATATTGAGATCACACAAGACCTTCTAATAGTTAAATATGTTGGTTTCAAGAGGCATGGTATATGCATACGATATTATAGGTACACTCAAAATCGAAAGGTTGGAAAGCCAAATAATTGTAACAGTTTTGGGAGCAGGTAAATCAAAGGTCCTAAACAGGATAGCCAAATTCAGCTACGGTTGCCTATGTCTGAGGGAGGAGCACCTTAGTTTTAATAATTACAATATCTAGGAACTGTAAATTTCAAAAACAAATATATTTATAATAAACCACGTCAGTGCCGAAACATTGACCACTGAGCGGATGATACCCTCGGTGATTAATAGTGCGCCAGCAGGGGTATCGACCCAGTGATAATAATAAAAACGGTCAGGTAACCTCAAAGTAGAAAGGGTAGAAAGCCAAATGATTTTAAAGGTTTTGGGAGCAAGTAATTTCTATTTACTTGCTGGCAAATTATTCTGGCTTCCGGTTTGTTATATTTATATTCTGTAAAGTTCCTCTAATACGCGAAATGTTATATATTTGTTTTATTGAATGGGGGAGGGATACCAAAATCTTCCACTGTTGATGATTTTTAGAAGGGTCCGAATCAGTACTGAATCATTAATTACAAACCATATTCGGTTATGGCGGAAATATATTTACATGTATTTATTATTGATTGACCATTGATAGTCTACTAACAAAAGTTATGGACCGAGACCTCAATAATAGGCTTAACCCCACCATATATTTCCAATACAAGATTATATTTATATTTTTCATATTTCAACAGGAGATGCTAATTACTGTTTCTGTAAACCTATTTTTAATCACCTATAACGTTTTCAATATTAACAACATATCAAAATAACCCTCTACCAAATACAGTCGAACCTGCTGATGCGGTCACCTCTATTAAGAAGTAACCTGTAGTAACAGGTCACCTTTTTATTGTTCTTTCTTATAAGACCACCTATTATTTGTCCCAAAGATGACCTCATAATACAGGTTTGACTGTGCATACTTTAATAGCGAGCATCGCAAGATGCGAGCTAAACAACAACATGTGTGTAAGGAGATGAATCAATATACTAACAATAATTTAAGGTTAGATAAATGATCATTACAGAGTGAAGTACAGGAAACAGCTTTTTAATTTGAATAAAAAATAACTATCCAGTTTAAAAATAACCAAAAAAATTAGAAAGAAAACCGTACAGTTCTTTACATGAAACAATTAATTTATTTAAAAAATGGACAATCGTTAGACCTTCTTGTTTCGACCCTAAAACTGTCGTCACACGATTTCGTTGATCAAAAGGAGTATAAAGATGATTTTTTAAAACAATATTGATTCAGCTGCCAACCCGTTTAGATACATTTTTGTACACATGAGACAGGAAAAAAACATTCAAAGTCTTGTGTGAAGCAAAAATATCGTTTGCTACGATCTGGCTTTACAAGACACAATGACGATAGGAGCGAAAAAATATATAAAAGAAAACTGCTTTAAATCAGTGAAAGTGTTAAAACGTAATTGCTATCTTAAAGGAATACTGAAAAGTTGAAAAGTTGTTTTAATTCAATTCATTATAACTTTTTATTCATAAATAACTTATTATTAAAAAAACACCTTTATTAACATTAATATACCCAATTAAAAATTTGAATATTTGGAATTTCCTGTCGTAGTGTAAGCGGCCATGACACCTATTCATGTGACGTCACACGGCCGGATCATGTTAGTTGAATATGGTTATGTTTTAATATAAGATCAACTGCAATACAATGTTTATAATCGTATATCGTTCTACATTTTTTTCTTAATATTCCCCTCCAATGTTACATTTTCATAAAACAAAGGAGTTTATTTGTATCGGGAGGGGGAGGGTCTACGTATAATTTCATCTCAGAGAATTTCACGTTTTACGTGATTGACCGTACAGTTTAAATAACTGTCAGTTTTAACTCATTTTATGCGTACGCGTGCTTTTTTTTCTTTTTTGTCCCCAATCCTGTCGTACTTTCTCGTGTTTTTCGAGGTCACTGGTCGGTGTGTCGACAAGGGTAATTACACACAAAAAATCTTCTCACATATTCCCTTTTAATTTCGTTAGTGCAATAAAATGTTTAACATAAAGTCATAATGATTTTGTAAATATCAAAAGATAAATATACGACGTTATTTTACGAATTACCTAATTTTTAATGATAAAATTGCAACTGATCAATGCTGATATAATATACGATACCGACACTAATACGTCACTGTTCTTTCGGAAGACCTTTAATTGCAGGTATAATCCGAGAATGGATTATACATATAATTATGTCCCTTGTCTTCTCACATTGTAGAGTGTTGAAAAGTGGCGACCCCATTGTTGGTACAACAGGCAACTTCAATCTCCAAATTCTACCTTACGGTATATTATTTTTAGCTGTCATTAACACAAATGTCTTTTAGTTAATGTCATTTAAATATTCACGCTAACTTGTAAAGACCATGGAGTTTTCCTTTAACAGCATATCTATGATTTTCTCTTTAATTCTAAATCTACCTATCAAGTGCCCTTCCGTGCAAAAAACGTTGCATTTTTCTGCGATACCAGGGGCGGATCCCGGCGCCCCCGGCGCCCTCCCCCCTACCCCCCCCCTAAAATTGGAAAAAAATGATTTTTTTTGGTGTAAAATCGTGATTTTTCACACGAAATACCCCAAAAATGTTCGCGTCACCCTCCGCTCGGCGCGATTATTTTAAATGCACCTCCTAACTTGAAATTCTGGATCCGCCTGAATTGCAGCTATAAGCCTACAAATCGACAATATGTGGCCATTTATGGAGTACTACAAACGGTTTAAGTTAACTTATATTTTATTGGCAGTAAGCGAGTAGAGCATGGACAAAAATTGTAAGAGCGATTACCAGCCTTTTCATTTTGCTTTACCAAAAAAGAACATATTTCGGACAAAACATGACTTCAAAGATTGAAATATACTAGCAGGAGCTCACAAATGCCCCTGAAATCTGGTATGTGCCACCATAATTACTGATATTCCTAATAATACTGAAGTTAATACAATTTTGAGTGTGGGCTACCAAACCTACTGTAACGATAAATCTAGCAGCAGAACTGTAGCTCTTTATGATGGTAATTTGTTTTGTCCACAAAAATAAAAAAAATATCCAAAGACTTATAGGAGCTACGGACCCTCAGCTACATTAAATCTAGCTGCAGAATCGTAGCTCTTTAGGACCTTTTTGTTTTTTTCGGGGTCGCCCTATCAGAAAATTTCACAAGGACCTAAAGACCTATGGTTCCACACCTACATTAAATGCTGCTCTTAAATATATGTAGGATAGACAGGTTGAGGTTCGGACATGAAAGACCCAATGACTCAGACTGTTGTCTAATAAGTACGTCTTTCAGTGAGAAAATTTGAAAAATCATACACACACACCATACAACCGCATTGTATCTTCTTCTTCCAGTGTAGAACAGGAGTCGTCGCCGATTGTTTTAAGTTCTGCGGGACTAGGCATGCCAGGCACACGCATCTGATGTCCCCAAGACTATGTACAACTAAAACATTCACTATGACACATTTAAAACTATCTACACTAGTTGGCGTGGCTAACCTGTTGTTGGAGGTTAGCCCTGAACTCCTCTATGGAGCTGGCCCCAACTGTGTTGTCTGGTAGGTGGTTCCATTCTCGTCACAGCGCTGTTCTTTGGAAGAAGTTTTTGAGAGTATCATAATTGGACCTGTCCTGGAAGAACCTATGCTGACCTCTGGTTCTGTTGTCACCAGGTCTGAGGTATAAGTCTCGATCGATGTCCATGAGTTGATGCTGGATCTTATACATCATAACGAGATTGCTTATCCTCCTCCGTTGTTCTAAAGTCTGCCACTCAAGTGATGTTAACATGATTGTCACACATCCTGGTGTTCTGCTGATGTAATCAGTTATGACGAAGCGGGCAGCTCTTCTTTGTACATTTTCTAATGTTTGTATAATGGTTTGAGTGGTGGGATCACAAACCCTTGCTTCGTATTCCAGGATTGGTCATAGTATCGTGAGGTAACTGGTTTCTCTTACTTGTTTCATTTTGATCAACTGCCGATTGGTCCGATCAAAATGTTTTGTTTACAACAAGAGATGTGGGTCATCGGGGGTAAGACATCATGTTCGATATGTTATGCCTTTTCTGTCGGAGTTATGCATTGATTTGTGCGTGAAAAGGATGATGTTTCTTTATGAAAACTATTATTTGTTTTCTTATATCATTGCGTTTTCGGTGGACCCACATTTTTACAAATAATCATGTCAAAATGTAATGTTTTAAACTTTCATCATTTATTTCACAAAACATGTACATAAACACATAGGAGATATATGTGTAAATTACGTATTTCAGCCCATAAATTAAATACATGTATAGAAGTTGCGCGTTATAATCAGACTCCTAGAAATGAACGTTTCTGCAAAAAAGTAATACCGGTGAGATAGAAGATGAAATGCATTTTTTTACTGTTTTGCAATCATTTTGAAACTGATAGGAAAAATATATTAGATTTAGTGGCGGCTGAAGTTAAAAATTTCCATACACTCAGTTGTGAGAACAAATTTATTTTTTTAATGAATAATGAAAATATCTCAATACTTAATACAGTGGGCAAATTTATCAAAGATAATTTGTATTAATGGCAGCAATCTAGCATCAAATACAACATGGCTACTGTTTATTACTTGTTTATTACTTTTAATGTGTTGTGATACATATGTCATTGTGTAGCTGTACTCTATATAATTATGATTCTTTCTTTGCATGTTTATGCCTTTAATGCCCTTATGGGGCCCATGATTTGGAAATAAAACATCTTGTATCATACGAGCAGCACGACCCCCGGATGAAAAGGATACTTTGTTTTAAGGATAGACGTTTGACTAATCACAGTCTCTTGCAGTTTCAAAAATAAAAATAAGAAAAAAAAATAATTATCTTGTTTTGTTCATATTTGGAACTTCAAGTGAATGTGGACTCATAATCATAGACTAGTAAAATACATGTGCATGTCTATGCGTAGATGCGATGCTCGTCTGTAGGCTGTGCCTAATCCATATTAGGTCATATTTTATATATTGTACATGTACTAACTGAAATGTATGAATGTAACAAAATGGTAACCTGAAAAGGACAGACAATACAATAGCCCAGAACAGAACAATGTTATCATAGAAACGTGTCGTGCTCACTAAATTAGATATTTACATGTCTGTCGCTATAACAGTTAGTGTACTATTAGTAGCCAAGTCCGTCGACACTGACAAGGTCAACATACAGTTCATACATAATGTAATATATTAAACCAGTAGTGCCCGTTAGATAGTTGGATTTACAATTACTAATGCAACCAGTGCCTATCACCACTAACGTTGTGAGTTCGAATCGTTCGAATAGGTGACAGTAGCCGATTTCTTTACTTGCTGCTATAGAACGTTCATGATTTAGTCTTCCACACTTTACACTATGAGCGTAAAAAATGAAGGCTATTCACACGCCAAGTGCTCTAAATTCGATAGCTATCACTAGGTCGATACTTCTGCTGGTGGACTATTATTCTCCTAAAGCATCGTCCGCATACTAGTCAGTGATTTGACCCTCAAATGATTTACTAGATATATTGATGCTTAAAATGTAAAGTTCTTGAATAATGTAATATAATAAAGCAAAAGTCAATATCCCGCAGGCATATGCGTCCTTACCTGATTCTGAAAAAAACACCGACCTGTCGCAAGTCACTGACAAACTTTAGCACATAATATTATATCGAGTACACTTCGCTATGAGCGGAATTCGAACGCACAACTTTCGCGATGATAGGTACCGTTTGAATAGGTAGTTGTAAATCCAACTACCAATATCATCACGACGCTCCCTGCTAAATATATAGGTAATAATCTAAATCTAATTTGTCTTTAAAATATAAAATAAATAATAAAAATAATAAATGCTTCAGTCCTTCGACGTTAATTCAACATCAGTATAATGTGTCCGAGTGAAATGACATGTCTATGCAAAGACTGTTATTTCAGTGATCTAGCACTATAAAAATCAAAGTGTGTTGGTCTAGTAGAAAGCGGACAGCAAAATCATCTCAGCGAATGTAGCATGATATAGTTGCAATATTGTTCAGTTGGCGTCAAACAACAGATCGCTCTTACACTTCCAGGTATGAGCTCTGTTTATTTTTCATGTGTGTTGTTATGCTTATGGTTTCTCACGCCATTTTCTTCAATTGTCTAGATTTAACGTGGCCGTCAGTTTTATAGGTGGAGGAAACAGGAATTTTCGGTGAAAAAGTAACTGAGAAACTTTATCACATAATACTATATCGACTACACTTCGCCATGAACCGGGTTCGAAATAACAACTTTAGTGGTGATAGGTATTGATTGCACAGGTAGTTGTAAATATAACCACCATACGATCAAGACCAGGACGGCTCCATATTTAAAAAAGCAGATTGTTTTCCT
>MJUT01064181.1:173482-190972 GCA_002080005.1 Gigantidas platifrons
GGAAGAAACATCAAAGTAAACTTTGTAATATTTGTGGTAGCATATTGACAACCTTTTGAAGAAAATTTATCTCTGTACAAATTCATTTCCAATTCTACACAAATCATAAGCTATGACCTTATCTTTGCCTTTAATATGTTTAATAATAAGATTGTATGCTTGCATTTTTAATTTATTTTTTATTTATTTTGTAAATTAATGTGAGGGATTTTGGTTCCTATCTGTAGAAAAACGAGGCATATCGTCATCACCATAAAAAACTGATCATTTACATGTGCAAACAATGTGTGTTTTAATTCAACATCACTTGTCTCTGTACCACCATCTTGTAATAAAGTCTCCTCTTCTTCGAGTTTAATTAAAGCAGGAAGCACCTCTGTATCTAATTCATTCTCCTCGTAACTAGGCTCATCGTCGACTATTGGATTCAGCATAACCTCGTCCACCAGCACAGTATAAAAGTACATGTATTTGTTTTCAAAAGGACAAATTGTTTCTTAATTTCGATTTGACTGATTTGGTTGAAGTGACGTCATCAACATATACGCCTTTTTGTTGTGTTGTGCTTTGTGTATTTTAGGACGGACAGAATGTAAACTAACATCATTGCACTTTTCTATTTTATTGTTTTATTATTGCCTTTTTCTTGTTACAAGACTGAGACCTTTGGGATTAGAAAAGAGGCTTATGGTTAAACACGTTTAGGGGTGTTGATTTTGTCTCTTTCTATGATTCTCATATTTGAAGTTAGAATTGTTCAGACAGTGTGGTTAACTGGGTTATTTTCATTTGATTTATTAACTTGATATAAAGAAGGGCAACGCAAAGCGTGGCGTATCCTATACCCTAAAAATGTGACCCAGTGACCTTGACCTTTGACTTATGACCTTGTAAATCCATATGGTTCCAGATCTTCCTACGGACGAAATATGTACTAAGTTTGGTCAAAATCCATTGAAGGATGTTGATTCTAGAGTGTTCACGATGATGTTACGGACGGACGGTAGCGTTACTATATCCCTTCGCAACTTCGTTGGCGAGGGTATAATAAAGGATACTCATTTAACATTTATTTCATGTTCATTTATATGTCAGATTTTTTCCAGATTATTTTTAATGCTATATTCATTGCGTACTCTTGGGAACTTTCGTTGCAATCAACCACGTTTTCTTAAAGATAAACATCCATGGTTACCTTAATTTTAGTTAATGATACGGAAAATCTGTCTACATTGCGTGCATGGTTTACTGTCAGTGCTGTACAGAAGCATGCAGCACAGTTACAAATATGTGACCTTAACTGGAGACATTTTATTGTGACCATTGTCATTCATACATATAATTTAATCAATGAATTTTGGTGGGTATCTTTAAAATGTTGAATTGTATCATGCCAATGCAGGCGTATTCTTCTATTCCGCCGATTAAACTGTTGACATAATCAGTATGTACGGTTGTGTTATAAGTAAATATTCTATAGCAATATTAGCAGTATTTTATAACTATCACTGTTATTTATTTTTTAGAAAGTTTGTCACAATTAATTGTAAAGGCCGGGGTCTGTGTATATATAGCAGCCAATTGGAGATATTGTGGGATATTCAAATTTCCTTGCCACATTCATATCAGAGAGATATTTTTGTCAGTATCTCTGTTGCATGTACAATTATTTAACCCAAATTTGTATTGAAAGTGGAACTATGAATCAGAAACCCATTGATACCTTTGATTAATAAAACAAAACAATCTTTTGCATACAATTTGAGTGTAAAGTACTCAAAATGGTCAGTTTTGTATTTGAATTTTGAATTTTGATTGATAGGTGGGCGCTACAGTCATTGTTTATGTTTACACAGGAAGTTGGGATTGCCATGCGGCCATGCTAAGATCACATGATCTTTCCTTGTTCATATCAGCTCCATTAAACGAAGTAAATTCACAACATAAATAAGATCCATTCTTTTGATATTGAACAATAAATGAATTTGAGACTTGTAAGCTTTATCTGCCAACATTTAGAGTAAAAACACAACTTGTAACTGAGAAACAGAGATGATGATTTTCCCTCCAAAACTTATCTAATGAGAGAGAGACACCAATGAATCATTGAAAAAGAACAAAGAAATAACTATTCCCACATATGACCCATATAAGGAATTCCTGCCACATTAGGAAACCATTGTCTTAGAAGATTCTCGACACATTTCGGCATTATATCTTTTTTCAGCCATTCAAGCTTTTGTCTTCTTGGGTCCCTTGACATAGCATCAGTTTTCATTAAGAGATATCTGTCATCATTCCAGGCACCACGATGAAGAAGCATGGTCCAGAAACGCTTGTAATGTTCTTTTCTAATAGCTGAATTTCTCCTGCTGTGTGCCACCACATTTGTCTATTATTTTCATGTGTAATGCAAGGACGACAGAGGCAATACTGACATTCCTCCTAAGAATGGTCCTGTTCAATAACAAAAGCAGCATCATCACTGTCCACCCCAGTTTACTGATCATTTAAAGGTCCTGGGTCTGTTTGGGTTTGTGTCTCTTGTGTATTCCCGCCTGTCTCAGGGACAACAGTGTCTGACATAACCTTCAAATCCCAATCATTATGAGAAAACAAACACTTCACTGTTTCAAGTTGTTCAGTGTTCAACTCCAAAGTTATTCTTTTATTTTGTAAATCACTCATTTTTTAAATCCTAGGTGAATGTGTGTTGTGTTTACAGGATTTTAAATCACTTATCTACTAGCATCAGCATATTGGCAAATATGGGTCATCTTGAACGTCTTTTACGTGTTAGGAGTGTGTCATTTACATCCCAAGCTAAGGGGCGTATTATATTCGTTCCGCACAGTTTTCTGACGTCCCTTTCACATATAATCCGCGTTTTCTTCGAGGAAGCCATTTGTTATTTTATTTATGCCAAATTATTATATTACATTACTTTGTTGTATGTTGACTGGCTTCAGACATACCATACATATTTCAACATTTTTTATCCAGAAAACAGGGTATGTCTCATATGAAATGATTCTAACAGAAGTTAGGCCTGTCAGTAGGTAAACAATGGCGTATACCTTCCAAATCCATAGCATTCAATATAAAGCACCAATAACTTTATAACTTCATAAGTCTTATCACAAGTTGGGATGAATAGAAATTGCATAAGTATGTTTCAGATCTTTGATATAGAGAGTAGATCTGGTTATTACCGGACAGCTCGGGACATTTACATTGCACAACCTATCTTTGTGAACCAGTTTTCTGACTTTTCGGTCCATTCGACGTTTAACTTATGTCTTTTTAGTAAATAATAAAGATAAACACAGATAGGCTAGACCGGGTTATTCCGTACACGAGAAAATATTCTTGCTTGCGTGTTTGTCATTAAATACAATACATTATGAACATTGTACTTGTCCCGAGTACAGTTTGTAATCGACATTGAAGATCAGGATCGTATTGCGAGTTCTCCAGAACCACGATGTTCATGTATACTCGATGCTCAGAAGTCTCTACATACTGAAATTAAACAGGATGTGTAGTATCTGCCTTTTTAGGACATACATCAATAACATACTATCTAGAGTTGAGGTTCTTTATTTTTTACCAATGAATAAAAAATATGAGAAAACACACTTGTGGAGGGTGTTTAATATGTCAGGAATAATGGTACATGTTTACAATCTACTCTTATAGGGTTAGGTGTATGGTGTCCAATGCCACTTTCAACAATAGTTCAGTTATATCGTGGTGGTCAGTTTTATTGGTGGAGGATACCGGAGTTCTCGGAGAAAACCAACGACCTGCCGAAAGTCACTGACAAACTTTATCACATAATGCTTTATCGAGTACACATCGCCGGAGCAGGATTCGAACTCACAACGTTAGTGGTGATAGAAACTTATTGGATAGGTAGCTAGAATTCTAACTACCACACGATCACGACCACGACAGCCTCTCTACTCTTATATACTACACCAGTTATACATCAAGTCAACGATACATATGGATTTGTAAAACATACTTTTGATTTATATGCATAAAACATTACATACACAACACGAAATCTTGAATAAGATGGATAAAGGTATGTGGTAAACTGATGCAACCGATTTTTCTGGGCGATTATCTTACGTGGTCACCAGAAAGTACACCAATTGAAATCATGCTATGGTTCGAATAACACAACCCCAATATCTGATAACAGCTGGATCTACTCTAACTGAATGTATCAATATGAAAATCATAAAAACCAGAAAGGACTACAGAGTTAATTGGAAGTTCTAAATCGTAAAAGAACATTTGTACCAGTTTGTGCATCTACGATCTATACAGGTATAGTCCATACAAGTTTTAAAGGTATAATGCCGTTGATTTTGGTGATTTTTGTTGTCCAGATATGTTTTGCAAGGAGTACATTCAAACATAAATTAACACTAATTATCTAGTTTTAAAGTATAAAGTTCATCCATTCTCTTTTATTTTCATGAATACTACCTCGAACATAAATCCCTGCCTGTATGACAAAAATGTCTGTCGATGGAAAACCTGCACGTAGTCGTACGATAATTTTACCTGATTCAGCTAGAAAAAGAAACAGGAAATCAGTTTCGCCGAATTATAGGCAACCAACATGACTGTTGGATTGAATTGAAGGAAGCGTTCTGAGTTCAAAGTCATGCTGAAGTGTCAGCGTCAGTGCCATTGCGCATGTAGTTTGGAAATTGGGACATGCATAATTAATGATGCTGGGAGACAAACTGCACACAAAAACAACGAAAATACACGTTTTATCCTCATGTTTTATACTCATGCTTTATACTCATGTTTTATTCTCATGTTTTATACTCATCTTTTAGACTCATGCTTTATACTCATGTTTTATACTCATGTTTTATACTCATGTTTTATACTAATGTTTTATACTCATGTTTTGAAGGTAAATATTAACTTTCAACGCGGCGAAAAAGAATTCTTTCAAAAATGTTACAAAACTCAGCGATATTATGCTTGTAAAGTATAAGTAATTTGTAAGTATTTTTACTAATATTCCGTCGTCTTCAGGAATCGAATATTTCTTTTTTTTTCTTTTGATCAGTTAATCCAGATTTTTGTATTTAGGTTTATGTATTCGAACGTAACAAGACGTGTTTGTGGTTGTGCAATTCTAGTTTCTATTTAATTGATACATTTAGACAAAATAAAATGATTAACACATTTTCCGGTGAAAAAAGAATCGGTTTTAACATCGTTCCTTCTATGAGCGGTATAAGCTAACGCCATATCTAAGCGAAATAAAATTCCTGGGTAAATATTTAAGGATATATTGGATTGTGCACAAAATATATATAAATCCTTTAAGATCAAGCTATTTCACTTCATTTAAGAAGTAGCAGCAATAGGTATTAAAACTATCTCGGTATCCCGGTAATGATAATTATACCATATCCCGGAAAATATCTAATCACTAATTGGGGGCATATGTAAAAAAAATAAAATTGGATGAAGTTGCGTTTATTTTTTTTTTATATTAACTGTTAATTGGTTACGTGCCAACATATCATCGTTATTTACGGCAAATATAGGAAATATCGTGCTTCACAAACGTCTAAGCGTCATCTAAGCGCTTTTGATATTTGAACATTTTCCTGTGGTTTTTTAAGAAATTTAACACTTCCGCAGTCGTGCACCAAAAATACTTTAACAGTATTTGCGTTTTTTAGTTTAATAATCTGCTAAACTATTTTTTTTGGTGCATGACTACGGAGGTGCTTAATTTCTTCAAAAACCGTCGAAATATCGGCAAATTGCCATGAAATACAGTAGACAATTCACGTTCATGACGTCATAATGATGTAAAAAACGTACCGATTTTGTTGGAAACAAGTTTTAACATTAAAAATATGATGCCGTCTATAAAATAAAACACATCAAATATTGATCAAGTAATTTCTAAAATTCATTAAATATGGGGTCATATAGAGCCCTTATAGTCCCCAGTCCTTTAACGTGTGTGTATCTAATTGTTCTTTTGATAAACTATCTTCTCACTGTAAGTGATGGTGCATGTCTTTTTCGTTCATAATGCAACACACATCGTCAACACGAATATCTGGCATATCCATGAAATTATATTCCTATTGAATTATAATATTCTTTAGTTCTAGTCCACAAAGGTTCCTTATTGTGTGTTGAAATTGCTCATTGTCGAAACCACGTGACTTCACTCAGGTAAATATATCCAAATACAATTCTATAAATTCCAGTTCTGCAATAAATCTCAAATTTCTGATTTACTACTCTCTAATTTGTTCGCCTTTACATAAGTATGTCGAACCATCCAGAACGTCCACGTATGACCTCTGTCTATTTGTTCATGTGTGGTGTTATGCTTATGATGTTTAATGCCACTTTCAACAATATTTCAGTCGTAACGTGACGGTCAGTTTTATAGGTGGAGTAAACAGGAATATTCGGTGAAAAAGTCACTGAGAAACTTTATCACATAATGTTGTATCGTCTACACCTCGCTATGCATCGGTTTCGAAATCACAACTTTAGTGGTGATAGGCACTGATTGTACAAGTACAGACGTTGGATCATATAAGCTTACACTATGCACGAAACGCAAACGAATGGAAAACGCAAACGAAACGAACGGAAAAC
This sequence comes from Gigantidas platifrons, assembly GCA_002080005.1. NCBI lineage: Eukaryota > Metazoa > Mollusca > Bivalvia > Mytilida > Modiolidae > Gigantidas > Gigantidas platifrons. The sequence continues at coordinate 180,152 of MJUT01064181.1, forward strand.
GAACGAACGCTTCACACGAACGACACGAAAAACGCACGATAAACGAAACGAACGCACGATACACGAAACAAACGCACGATACACGAACCGAACGCACGATGCACGAAGCGAACGCACGACATACGAAACAAAGGAACGATACACGAAACGAACGCACGATACACGAATAGTATCGTGTTATTATTTGAATGACTTTTGTGCAAATTGATGTGATTAACTTCTGTAATCTAATATTTTATAAGCAAGTTATTTATGTAAATGATAAATTAGTCGGTAAAGTAATAGGATAATACAATTTATATTAAATAGTTTATATTACCAATGTGTTTAATAAGTATATTCATGATTAAATTTTAAATCTCATATTTCCAAATTTGACTTTCTATTTATATAATTAAACAAAATTTATATTTATATAATTATATGATTATACAGAATTAATATTTATAATTATTCGGATTCTGAATTGACAATTGCATCCAGACATAGGTGTATCAGTTATTTTCTCGGTTAAGCTGTCCGAGAGGCGTGTGGCTTCAAAAGGTCATATAATTGTTAATTAGAATGAAATTACAAATGTAAGAGTTGACATTTCACACCTGCAGTGCATGTATTTCCCAGGTGAAACTGTCAGAGGCGTGTGTTTACGTACATGTAGATGATTTCTTGTTTATTTGTCCTAGAGTAAATTATAGAAAAAATGCATTTATTAAATATGTTTTTCCCTTATTGTACAAAGTTACTGGTACATGTAAATAAAGGAAATACATGTTTGTATATGCAAAATTTTGATTTACACTTTAATTAATTTTTTTTTAATAATAGTAAGATTGAAATTGTAGTAATTATTTTAAACTGGAAATCGTAGCGTGGGTTCGTTTCGTGTACTAGTCTAATTAAACTGGCGAACGATACACGAAACGAGAGAATAAATTACAGGCACGAAACGCAAACGAACGGAAAACGAAAAACGAACGAACGATACACGCAAACGAAACGAACGAAAAACGCAAACGATACGAAATATCTGTTAAGTTAAACGATCCAGGGTCTGTAGTTGCAAATACAACCACCATATGAACAAGACCAGGACGGCTCTATATTTGAAAAAAACTGATTTTGTCTTTTGATAGCAGTCCTTTAGAACTGATGATGCAATCTTCTCTTTATTTTTGTCAACAAATAATATCATCCATTAACTAATAATACATCACATTTATTGCACATGACAAAGACACACTCAAGTGTTAAAATTGTTTAATAGGTAAAAATGTCTTGCTTACTTGTGTAAGTAAACTTTGTAATATTTGTGGTAGCATATTGACAACCTTTGGAAGAAAATTTATCTCTATACAAATTGGTTTCCAATTCTACACAAATCATAAGCTATGAAATTATATTTGCCGTTAGTATGTTTAATAATAAGATTGTATGCTTGCAATATTAGTCCCCATCTCGTTAATCTTCGATTTATTTTTTATTTATTTTGTTAATAAATGTGAGGGATTTCGCTCGTATCTGTAGAAAAACGAGACATATCGTTATCACCATATCAAAAGTGATAATTTACATGTGCAAATAATATGCGTTATAATTTAGCATCCCTTGTTTCTGTGCTACCATATTGTAATAAAGTCACCTCTTCTCCGAGTTGCATTCTCATGGCTGTAGTTACCGCACAAGCAGGAAACACCTCTTTATCTTCTAATGCATTCTCCTCGTAACTAGGCTCATCGTAGACTATTGGATTTATTATAACCTCGTCAAACTCGTTACCAAGTAACAAGGGAACATCCTACACAGGAAGTGTAGGTATTTCCCCAACGACAACCTGTACCGAAACAAAGTCTGATTACTTTAATTGATGTAAATGTCTTTCTCATTTTTACACTTTTAGCCTTGCAATATTTGCGGTGAACATAATGACAACATATGTTAATCTTTAACGCTTATGGCTTCTGACGAGGTGAAAAATGATTATCTAATGCAAATCCAATAGATATTGAAATTGAACAATTTGTTTTGTATTTTATTGCATCACATCTTTAATGAAAGAAAAACAGAATCAGCACAGTATATAAGTATTTGTTTTCAAAAGGAATATTTGACTGATTTTGTTGAACACGACGTTATCGACAAGTTAATCTTTTTGTTGTTTGGTGTTCTGTGTATCCTAGGAGAGGCAGAAGGTAAACTAATATCATTAAACTTACTACATTTATTTCATAGTTTTATTATTGCTTTTTCTGGTTAGAATACAGAAAAATTTAGTATTAGGAAAAAAATTAATCTGCTTAAGCATTGCGGTAATTTTGGAATTGTTCAGGCATTGTGGTAATTTTAGAATTGTTCAGGCATTGTGGATATATATTAGAATTGTTCAGGCATTGTGGTAATTTTAGAATTGTTCAGGCATTGTGGTAATTTTAGAATTGTTCAGACATTGTGGTAATACTATAATTCTTCAGGCATTGTGGTAATTTTAGAATTGTTCAGACATTGTGGTAATTTTAGAATTGTTCAGACATTGTGGTAATTTTAGAATTGTTGAGGCATTGTGGTAATTTTAGAATTGTTCAGGCATTGTGGTAATTTTAAAATTGTTCAGACATTGTGGTAATTTTAGAATTGTTCAGGCATTGTTGTAATTTAAAAATTGTTCAGGCATTGTGGTAATTTTTGTTTTTCCTTTTATCTTTAAACATGATATAAATAATTGTTTCTCGATTAACATTTATTTCATTTACACTTCTATGTAACGATTAAAGTGTGTTTGTCTATAAAATACAATTCTAGATTGTTTCCTGATGATTTTTAATGCAAATAAAAAATGTCCAACAAGTGTGTATGGCTTACTGTTAGTGTTACATAGAATCATACATCGGTGTTACAAATCTGTAATCTTAATGTGATAAATTGTATTGTGACCATTGTCATTCATGTAGTAAGTGCCTTTTTAGGGTCATAAATAAGAAACACCATCTTAGGGTCCAGGTTCTTTATTGTTCACCAAATCAATAAAATATTGATATATATCACACTTGTGGAGCATGTTTTACTTTGTGGTAAAATAATGGTACAGGACTACATGTTTACAATCTATTCTTTTACACATGCATTACACATGTTACACCAGTTATACATCAAGTCAGTTATTAAGTGTTAATTCTGTCTCAGTTGGTCAGTTATATGGACATTCTTGTCAATAGCTTTCTGTCTTATTTTGTATGACCAAACCGTGCAATGTCCAGTGTTCGTCTGTCTAGCCTTGCACGAGCAAATTAACATTTCCCGCCAGACGAAGACAATCAATGAAATCTGTTTCAAATATAACCCCCATAATTATTTATGTGAAATTTAGAGTAAAAGGTACTGACAGTAAAGTTATTAGTGTCTAAGGGTAAAAACCTTTAACAAAAATACTCTGCAAAAGTTAAATAAATCGTTTGCAAATACTAATTTTAATACTCATTTTATTTATAAGAATATCAGACAATTAAAGGTATATTACATATGAATTTAATAAGTGATGAAAATATCACTCTGTTACATCCTCCTCTCTGTTGAAAAATGATTTCCATGTCATATCAATGGCTCCCCCTCTTCTGAATCTGACGTCCTCGACAGTGCAATACTAGGCGGTTCCCTTCATTATTTTCATGATGGTCCTGGTTAATTCCATCTCTAGACCCTTGCACTTTCTGTCCTTAGCTTCCTGCTTTAACCAATTCACATTCATCATCCATTCTGGTAGAGTGGTAGCCTGTTTGGATGTGACATAGTCCGAGAGGTACTGAGGTGGTCGTCTGTTCCTATGTGGTCTAGTCACTGGTGAATCTGGTTGTTGTCGTGATGGTGTTGGTAGAACACGACTTTGTCTTTGTCGTGGTGGTGGTGTTGTTGGTAACAATCTTGGAGTTGTGGGTACATCTGCCGGTTCATCAAGTGATGTGTCCGTCAGCGCGATGTCATTTGGTACATCAAAAGTGTGTTCTTCTGCGTCCTGACCAACCGCTTCTACAGTTATACCATCATCACTGACAGGGGTTGGTTCATCAGAATCATTCATGTCTCATGAAGGTAGGGCGTCCTCTACAAAACTAGAGCCCTGTCCCCTATCAACTTCAACATGACCATCATCAGTTAAGTTGATAGTTTTTGCCTGGTCTCTATCCACATGATGTGCATCACTGTTGGTGTTGTTCTGTGGATCTTCATCAGGTCTATAGATCATATAATACTCCTGCGCCGACTCCTCATCCGATTCCAATTCAACTGTTTCTTCGTTGTCGTCGGGATTCGTCGGTTTCTTCCTTGGCTTTCTAAGTCGTTGCAGTTTGGGTGCAGGATTTATCTCATTCGGTTTCTCCAAATTATCATCTTCCGGCAGGAATCCTATTGGCAGAAGGAGGTTTCTGTGCAATGTTTTCTTCCGTCCTTCTCCATTCTCTCGTTGAACAACGTACACTGGGATGTCTCTGTTAGGTTGGCTTACAATCATGTACGGTTCCTCTTCCCACTTGTCTGCGATCTTATGTTTCCCGTCGAAGGCAACTATATTGACTAGTACTCTGTCGCCAGGTTGCAGAATGGATCCTCGTACTTTCTTGTCGTATCCAGATTTCTGGCGTTCTTCTGCTGTTCTAGCTGATCTGGATACAAGTTCATATGCTTTCTTCAATCCCTCTGTCATGGTTTCAACGTACTTTGTAGATAGTTCTTTCTTTCCCTCAACTTCTAAACCAACGGCGATGTCAACCAATAATCTAGGTGTTCTACCAAACATCATGAAGTACGGGGGAAATCTAGTCGTCGTTTGTCGAGTACAGTTATACGCATGCACGAATCCAGCAACATGCGACTTCCAGTGCTTTTTTGATTTGAGTCTAAGGTACCAAGCATGTTGAGTATCGTTCGGTTGAAACGTTCTGTCATGCCGTTCCCCATAGAATGGTACGGTGTGATTCTCGACTTCTTCATTCCGGTGATGTTACATAGCTCTTTGATGATCGTCGATTCAAAGTTGGCCCCTTGGTCGGAATGGATTCTTTTTGGCAAACCATAATGTACGACGGCAGTGGTCTTTGCAGTCTGGTTTCTTGTTGGAATAGCTATGGCATACCGTGTGAAATGGTCGGTTATGACAAGGATGTTCTCATATCGCCTTTGGATCTCTCAAGTGATAGACAATCCATGCATACCAATTCCAATGGTTGAGATGACTCGATGTTGATAAGTGCTGCTCTCTCGTTGGTTGGTTTCTTTCTACGTATGCATCTGTTGCAGTTGGTAATCCATGTTTTGACATCTCTAGTCATAACATACCATACAAAGCGATCTTTGACGAGTGAAAGTATCTTGTCGCGACCCTTATGTCCCATATCATCATGAAGTGAAGTCATGACTGTAGCAATACAGGTCTCTGGAAGGACAAGTTGCCTAACTAATTCGCCGTTGGTGTTGATAACTATATATAGTACTCCATCAATCAGTTTGAACTTCTCGAAGTTGTTGATGAACCATGTGCTGAGTGGATTTCTGTCAAGTTGTTCTTTTGTTGGCTTTCGATGTTCCTCTACCCAATATGCCCATTCCGTCATACAATTGTCCCTCTTCTGTTCAGTATTGACATCTATCAGGTGTCTGTTGGAAAAGGTGGTTCATCAGCTGTAGTGACAGACAACGACAAACACTGTACATAGGGATGAACATGTTGTATGTTGCAGATGGCGTTTACGGATTCTGTGCTGATATTGGAAGTGTTGTTCTTTCCAAGTAGTCCTGGTAATTTGGAGAGGCCATCAGCGTCAGCGTTGCTACTTCCTGGCCTGAACTTGATACTGAAGTTGTATGATGCCAGGGCGGCAATCCAACGATGACCAGTGGCATCTAGTTTGGCTGATGTAAGCACATTTGTCAGTTAGTACAGTGAATTTGTTTCCGTAGAGATAGTCATGATACTTTTCAGTGGCAGCCCATTTCAAAGCAAGGAATCCTAGTTTGTGTACTGGGTAGTTCTTCTCTGATTTACTAAGTCCTCTGCTGGCATATGCTATCACTCGCTTCTGGTTAGCTTGTTCTTCATACAGTACAGCTCCAAGTCCAAGTCCGCGCATGGATGCATCAGTATGGAGTTCAAATGGCTTGTTGGACTGTGGAAATCCAAGTATTAGTGGCTTCTCTAGTTGTCTCTTTAGTTGTTGGAATGCGTTTTCCTGTTGTTGACCCCAGATCCATGATGTTGTAGTGTGTGACTTGGCTTTACATCTCATTTTCTTCTTTGGTACTGGCATCAAGTCTGTCAGTAGCCTAGCTATCTTCCAGAATTCCTTAATAAACTTTCGGTAGTAACCGATGAATCCAAGAAATTGTCGAACTTCTTCTGGTGTACTAGGACGTGGCCAATTACTGCCTTTTTCGAATTTATCTGGATTAGGGTCAATGCCATCTTTCGAGACTATGTGTTGCCGATGTACTACACTTTCTCCTGGAAGAACGTGCATTTCTTTGGTGAGAGTTTCAAGTTGCTTTCACGTAGTCGCTGTAAAACTCTTTGTATTCTATCAAGGTGTTCTTCGTAGGCTTTGGAGAAGATAATCAGATCGTCTAGGTAAATGAAGCAGATGTCTAGGTGTAAGTCTCCAAGTACCTCTTCCATGGGCCGCTGGAATGTGGCTGGGCTATTTACAAGACCATAGGGTAGGCGGTTGAATTCGTAGAATCCTAGAGGTCCTACTGTAAAGGCTGTCCTCTGCTTGTGCGATTTTTCTACTTCTACTTGATGATAACCGGATTGCATATATAATACTGTATATCATATTAAATACCAAGTGCATCAAGTATTTCCTCACTCCTTGGTAAGGCGTAGGAACCTGTTATGTTATTTGTGTTCAGCTGCCGATAGTTAATACACATTCTCAACTTGCCATCTTTCTTCCGACATAAAACGACGTTCGACGACCAAGGTGAGTGGGAACAACGGATTATTCATGCTGCAAGTAGCTGTCGTAGGTGGTCCCTAACTTCGTCGAACATCGCTGGTGGAATACGTCGATGCCGTTGCTTGAATGGTGTGTTCTCAACAAATTCAATGTAATGACCAACTGTTGTTGTATGTCCTATATCCGTGTCTAATGTGCTGAACATGTCTCGGAACTGGTGAAGTAGTATTTTTCCTTGTTCCAGTTGTTCGTCACTGAGGTCAGTTGGTAATGTGACGTTGTGCAGAACTTCAGAGCTGGTATCTTCAGGTATGTCAATGTCAGCTACAGAAACTGGTTGAAGTTCACACAAGATGGCGTTTGGTGAAACGGTGATGGTTCTGGTAGTGACATTGCTTATGTGGACTGGGACTAGTTGGTTGCAGCGATACTGGTAGGGAAAAAGGGATGGGGCAATGTCTATGTCTTCAGGGATCGCTGCCTTGTCCGTAGGTTGCATCATACAACAAACAGGTTGGTATGGCAATTCCTGAGCAGTGTATCCTTGTATCGTAACATCCCTGTTTGATGGTATCCGTATGCTCTTCTTCTCTGCACACTTAATGACGGCCAGTTTATAGGATCGCTCGTGCAGTTCTTTCTCCTTTAGTAGTAGACAACGGAATGTCAGATACCATGGCGTAAATAACTCTGCTTCCTGTAGGAATTTTACCCAAAGCGTTGCTTTACATCATCCATTGCTACCTTTAGTACGTTGGTGCCAATCAGCAAAGGTACGCTGCTATTGTACGTGCTGTCTGGTACAACTAAAAGTAGACAATGTTGAGATATATCTGATGTTGAAGTTCCTGGTAACTCTAAGTAGACTTTAATGTAACCTAGGTATGGCATTTCTCCTCCGTCATCACACTCGATGTGTAGTATACGGTTGAGTGTCTGGATTGGTTGGTTAGCAAGGTACTGTAGATAGAACGATTCGCATACAGTGTTAACTGTAGAACCAGTATCTAAGAGGGCTGAAGCAGTAATCCTGTTGACCTTTATAGTTACTTCGTTAGGACTTCCCAACAGTCCAGTAGTTTCTCTAGTTGATTGCTGTTGGTAGGCGTATGTTCTATCTTCAGCATTGATTTATTGGAAATTGTAGGCTTGTCTGGTGTGATCCAGCCTAACTCGACATCCACTAGCTATGTGTCCTGGTTCACCACAACGAAAACAGATGATAGCTTCATAGTCGTGATCAGTATGAGTCGGAGCAGGTGGTTAAGTATATGAGTAATCAGGATCAGCTGATCAATTGTCATCCCAGTAAGGTTGCTCTCTATGTGTCCTGTGTCGGCGACGTTTCCTCTGCGAACCATACTGTTCGGGTATGTGATCATCAATAGGATCCATTTGGTACGAAATAGACAAGTAACCTACATTTAATTCAAAACATGCCTAGTAAAACATTTTTACTAACCTTTTTGAAGTGTCGATGATGGCTACCTGAAACAAACATAAACCTAAAAGAGAAACAAATTGTCTACAACAGAAATAAAGTTCTAAAATTGTGAAACTGCTTTCTGGAATAAACAACTAAATTAATTATCAAGTAAATCTACACCTCGCCATGCATCGGGCTCGAAATCACAACTTTAGTGGTGATAGGCACTGATTGTACAGGTAGTTGCAAATACAGCCATCATATGATCAAGACCAGGACGGCTCCATATTTAAAAAAAAATGATTTTGTCTATTGTTAGCACACCTTTAGAACTGATGATGCAATCTTCTCTTTATCTTTGTCAACAAATAATATCATCCATTAACATCACATTTATTGCACATGACAAAAGACACACTCAAGTGTTAAATTTCTTTAATAGGTGTAAATGTCTTGCTTACTTGTGTAAGTAAACTTTGTAATATTTGTGGTAACATATTGACAACCTTTGGAAGAAAATTTATCTCTGTACAAATTGGTTTCCAATTCTACACAAATCATAAGCTATGAAATTATATTTGCCGTTAGTATGTGTAATAATAAGATTGTATGCTTGCAATATTAGTCCCCATCTCGTTAATCTTTGATTTATTTTTTATTTATTTTGTTAATAAATGTGTGGGATTTCGCTCCGTGTCTGTAGAAAAACGTGACATATCGTCATCACCATATAAAAAGTGATAATTTACATGTGCAAACAATATGCGTTTTAATTTAGCATTCCTTGTTTCTGTGCTACCATCTTGTAATAAAGTCACCTCTTCTCCGAGTTGCATTCTCATGGCTGTAGTTACCGCACAAGCAGGAAACACCTCTTTATCTTCTAATGCATTCTCCTCGTAACTAGGCTCATCGTAGACTATTGGATTCATTATAACCTCGTCAAACTCGTTACCAAGTAACAAAGGGAACATCCTACACAGGAAGTGTAGGTATTTCCCCAACGACAACCTGTACCGAAACAAAGTCTAATTACATTAATTGATGTAAATGTCTGACTCATTTTTACATTTTTAGCCTTGCAATATTTGCGGTGAACATATTGACAACATATGCTAATCTTTAACGCCTATGGCTTCTGACGAGGTAAAAATGTTTATCTAATGCAAATCCAATAGATATTGAAATTGAGCAATTTGTTTTGTATTTTATTGCATGACATCTTTGATGAAGGAAAAACAGAATCAGCACAGTATACAAGTATTTGTTTTCCAAAGGAATTTGACTGATTTTGTTGAACACGACGTTATCGACATGTTAATCTTTTTGTTGTTTGGTGTTCTGTGTATCCTAGGAGAGGCAGAAGGTAAACTAATATCATTGTAGTTATCATTATGTATTATTACTTTTTCTTGTTACAACACGTATCTCTTGAAGATATAGAAAACAGGCTTATGTTTAAACACGTTTAGGGATATGGATATTGCTTCTGTCTAGGATTTTTATATTTGATTTTAGAATTGTTTCGACAGTGTGGTAAATTGTGTTTTTTTCATTTTATTTATTTACATCATATAAATAATTGTTTCTCAATTAACATTTATTTCATGCATTATTTTTATGCTACTATTAAAGAGTGTTTATCTATAATTATAAAATGTTAGATTTTTCCCCCAGAAGATTTTTAATGCAATTTTCATTATTTGGAGCTGGTAATTTTCGCACATAAGGTGCCGCAATCAACCATATCTTCTTAAGCCTTAACATATCTAGTATACATTAATATGACCAGGAAAAACTGTCTAAAATGTGTGTATGGTTTATTGTTAGTGTTATAAAAGAATTATTCAGTCCTATTACAAATCTGTGTTCTTAACGGGAACAATTTTATTGTCACCATTGCCATTGATACATATAATTCAATCGATCAATTTTTGTAGGTATCTGTAAAATGTTGAATTATCCAAACATGTATCATGCCATTGCAGTCGTGTATTTCGATTCCGCCCATTAAAATGTATTGTAAAACCGATTATTTTGATGACCGCTCCTTCAAAAAGACATATTTATTTTACATGTTGAAAAACAAACAATATGTGGTGTTACACAGTAAATATTCAATAACAATACTAGCAGTATATTATAACTATCATTGTTTAATTTAGTGTAAAAAATTCGTCACAATTGATTTTAAAATGGATTTGCTATTGTCCACGATAAATTAAGATGACTGCTATTAACCGGAAGTAAAAATAGTTAGCAATAATAGTATTTCGGTGTCTTAATATATGTTTTGGAATTTTCATTGCATCTTTGATATTTTTGTGTTAATATTAAGATAACAATTTGATAAAATACATTTTGGTTATACTTTTTTCAGTTTTGAAAACGATTTGTTTTGGCAAAAACTAAAACATTCTTTACCTATAACTACAGGTAATTAAAGGTGCTTTC
>MJUT01064181.1:260707-272268 GCA_002080005.1 Gigantidas platifrons
CCGGAGAGAACCACCGACCATGGGCAAGCAACTGGTAAACGTTATCACTTGCGGTTGCGAGTCGAGTGCACCCTTTTTGTAATTTACAAAGACGGACGCGAACCCACGCCGTATTGGTGATAGGCTTGTATGAGTTGTTAGATCCAGCGACCTAACTCATTGAGCCACCCGGGTCCCCATTTATTATTGAATCTTAGGTCAATCTTCCTTGTGCATAGGTAGCCAACCTTCGTAAATTTTATAATACACATTTGACGATTACATTGTGAGAAATATTAAACAGGGGTTACTTGAAGGATGAGCGCAGCAACATTTCTTATTAAAACTAATATTGTTTTAATGCTATGTCGATGTACAAGTATTTGCTGGTGATGATTCACACTAAAATCGTATAATTTTAGAATCAGATCTGAAAGGAACAAAACATTTATTTTACTATGCAGTGCATGTGGTTTGCACCATCAATGGACATCAAACAGTTTCTAATGAGCACCGGTTTGTTAGAAGATGTCGTTGGTGACCAGTTGCTAACCAATATGATCTGGTGCTATCCATTAAATAGAGGTCGTTTGAAAGTGTTGTAAGTAATGTTGTCTTTTACCTGCAGTTTTCCAACCACATGCACTTCTAGACTTATATATATGAACGTCTAAAATGTTAGCACAACGATATCAAAGATGTTAAAATATAAAAACAATAACTACAAGTCAACAAAAAGACTAATTATAATTATAATCGACGGATATTACGCTTGAACGACAAGCTTTATCAGCGTCTGTAATCTGATTTGAAAAATTGTCACGTGACCATCAATTATCGTGACGTAATGTACAAAAAAACATAATCTTGAACTTTATACCTTATAATATGATTAGGCACAGCCTACAGGCGAGCATCGCATCTGCGCATAGACATGTACATGTACAAATATTACTTTAGGGTTCTTTTCTTCATTATTCTTGATTATGTTTCTTTGTTCTTCAATTCGACTTACTCAGTTAATTCTATTGCAAAGGAGAATTTTTGGGCCGAGATATATCGGGGACTACTTTTTTTAGGGGCGAAACAAAAAGGTCTAACAATTGTCCATTTTTGTAAAGAAGCTGTACGGTTTCCTTTCTAATTGTGTTGGTGTTATTTTTAAACTGGATAGTTATTTTTTATTCAAATTAAAAGGCTCCACTTCGATTGTCCATTCTAAGCCGAAACTTAGAATCCATTTCCAGTTGGTATTGATCGTATTCACATTGATTCCACTCCTTACACACATGTTGCTGTTTAGCTTGCATCTTGCGATGCTCGCTATTATTCAAGTATATATGTACACTAATTTATAAACAATATGAAAGCATATCCACCTGTGACCGTATATCGGTCAGTTAAGACATTTCCTTATTATTCTCATTCAAATTGGTATTTATATCAAAGATAAATGCCATGCTTACTTGGACACTTAAGCCAAATAAAATGTCAAAACATCGTTTAATTCGATGAAGAAATGTCGGCTCACTGACTTTTTTTGTTTGCATAGGTTTGTTAATGGCACACCAATCACGCTACCTAAAATCTGTCAACCATGATATAGTATTGTGGAACACCAATAGTCCAAGGGGATTGTATTTTACAATATTGTTTTAATTTGCTTTTTCCATATTTTCCCATTTTTTAATTAAATTGTGTTTGCCGTCACTTGTTTTCAGCAGGTAATTTCTCTGTTTTCATGTACAATTTTATCCTTTTCCATGTACAGAATCTCATACTAAATCATATTTATTCCACACAATTGCCCGCTAAAAATCTGAAAATTGTCTAAGGAATTACCGAATTTCAAAACGAACACAATGCAATTGTCGTTGCCTTATAGAGTTGTAAATATAGGTCAAAATGCGCAGTGGAATGTAAAAAAGCCCAGGATATGCAAATATCCACTACGGACTGTTTTCTTTCTGGAAATATTTGACTTTGATTATTAAGTCAAAATGGTAGTAGTAAAATGGCACCAAAACATATAGATATTGTTTCTTAGCTGTTTAAATCTCATTTTTGTCTTAATCAAAGTGAAAGTAAATCGTTTATCTCTTTCTGGACGCAGTTTGCAGGATACATGACGTCATCGACATTTGAACTCACGTGCCAGTGGATTCCAAAATGGTGACCGATTACAGGTGTTGACCGATTTTAACGGACGAGAGGATATATATCTACAAATGGGGACTTTGGGCGAAGTATTTGGTATATTTTATATGGCTTTGTGTGACATTTTTATTTGGGCGAAAAAAATCGTTTCGCCCTAAATTTCAAAGTCATTTAATAACAATTTATGTGTGCTTAATAGCTCATAGAATGCGGTTGGTAGTAGAGGGGATAATAATCTAGTACATAATTTCTATTTAGCTGGATATTTGCAGCGGTTACTGAGATTTTTCAATCGAAAGTCAAATCGTGTTATATTAGCCTTACTCAAAAGATTCTGGTTGTCGATAAAGTTACAAAAACGCAAATATATTTTTTATTTGGATAATATATTTTGCTGAAAATGATACTATACGTAAAGCGTGTTTTTCCCTAATTTTATGGCGTATTACAAGCAGTGCAATTTTCTTTATCTATTTGTACATACAATTATTCGTTTTTGATTTGACACCAGGTTATAATACTTCAAAAAATTATTGGTATTCAGTGTATTTCTAGTCTGTTGAAAAATATAAAAATACCAGTATGTGGGTCAATAAGATCACATGAATACTGCACGGTCATTTGATCTTACAACATTACTGGTGATAGGCACTGATTGCACAGGTAGTTTAAATCCAATTAACATACGATCACATCTGTCACTTGCTTCTCCTTTTTTGATATGTCACGGCGTGGGAGATCTGGAGAAAAATAGCAATTAGAAATCAAGATATACTATTAAACATGAAATCGTTAATCAAAATAATGTTAAACTAAATGAGAACTGACTCTTCCTTCTGAAACATTTCAAGGATATATTAAAAAAAAATGAAATAACATTATTTACTTTATATTTCATATTCAATACTGGGTTCATATGTTAACCGTTTACGATACGGATCAACTGAAGCGTTTTTAGTTTGAAAAGTTTTAGAAACCAACATCTCTCTGTTCAGACATCAAAATTAACTAACTTTTTGGGGAACGTATAAAAAAAACCAAAAAATGAAACAAAATAAAAAACAAAACATGTTTCTTTTATATGCGAAACAGTTAAAACACAATAAAGATATATGGATATCACATTTTCTGTAGTTTAATTTCTTTCCGGATATTGTTACTTATGTATACCTTTAACTAAGGATTCCCACATAATAATATCATTACATTTTTGTTCGTTCCTACAAACCTAAAAATGCATGGTGAAAATACAGAAAAAATACAATTATACAGAACATAGAAATATTTACATGTCTTCTCATGATTTGTTTGTGAAATCTGAAATAATAATGCTAATTGAGCATATCTCTCTCGCTAGTCAATAGATACTTCTGAATAAAATATTCAAATTTGAGTTTAATTTTCTTCCATTCATAGCATTTTCTTTATATTACACCATTACCGCCTTAGTGGCGTAATGGTTTGCGTGCTCTCCTCGAGTGCGGTTAATCGTGACTTCTAACCCCGATCGGGTCAAACGAAAGACTATAAAATTGGTATGTGTTGCTTCTCCACTAAGCATGTAGCATTAAGGAGAAAGAGCAAACACTGGTTAGCTCGGAATCAGCATAATTTGTCCGAGTGGAGCGACATGTCTACCCGCGGACTGTTGTGTCAGTGATCTAGCACTATAAATATCCAACTCAGCGTGTTGGTCTAGAACAAAGCGGACCTCATCATCATCTCATTGAAAATTAACTTATTCTCGTCATGATATAGCTGAAAAATTGCTGCATTGGTGTTAAACAACACTCACTCACTCACTCACTCACTCACTCACTCACTCACTCACTCACTCACTCACTCACTCACTCACTCACTCACTCACTCCACTCACTCACTCACTCTATTACATCATTATTAAATTAATAGGCCTAATAAATCTAAATTTAATAAAACGCTGTTGTCATTTCAATATTTGTAATAACCATTATATTGATTGAAACTATGTATTCATGTATTTATTTTGATGAAAACCGCTCTTAGCTACTGGTTGACGTCAATTCTTGCTAAATAAATAAAGAATGCAATTAAAATTACGTTGGCCATGGGTCCCTCGACGCCAACGTTAC
This sequence comes from Gigantidas platifrons, assembly GCA_002080005.1. Taxonomy (NCBI): domain Eukaryota; kingdom Metazoa; phylum Mollusca; class Bivalvia; order Mytilida; family Modiolidae; genus Gigantidas; species Gigantidas platifrons. The sequence goes on from MJUT01064181.1 coordinate 264,955, forward strand.
TTTGTAAGTTCAAATATTGAAATTATTCTGGAAGTAGGTAATCATGGGACCAACCTTAATACCGATTATAGGTCATTATGTGACCAACCTTAATACCGGTAGTAGGTCTTCTGGAATATATTTAGCTTATACATTCATATAGCATTTTAAAAATTCTTCTCAAAATAATCTCAATCTCAAATGAATATACTTGTACTTACATAATCCTTCTTTGCTAGGTAAACTGGCCGCCATAGCTACGGTCACAAGGACAAAAGTTATCACTACACGTATCATCCTTCTGTAGGGAGTAAGAAAACAAATCTACCTGAAGAATAGTCTGTCTTTTATATAAAATCTACCTGAAGAATGGTCTGTCTTTTATATAAAATCTTATCAGACAATCACCCTCTGATGCACACCTACATATCTTTAACTGAAAGATAAAAGTGTATCCGTTCGGACGTCACACTGGTAAAGGTAAAGGAACATTAAGATCCTGGTTGTGAAGGATTTCTCGTGAAGAATTTTAGTAAAAACTCCCACAAAGGTTGCGTACTATTTTCTGTCCATGGTGCATTCCAGATTTCTTTACGTGTATTCAAAGCATACGTAAACAGGCCCTTCATTATACTGTGTGTCTTTTATGGAACATGATTAGAAGCTGACACTTTTGTACTTTTTCTTTTGGCCATTGTGTTGTCTGTTCTTCTTCAATATACGGATTCTGATTGTGTAGCAAAGTGAACACTTATCAAATTATTTGTATGTATATATTTATTATTTCATTAGTCTATAATCTTTAGATGCCATCATTAAGTATTCTACAATGTTTAGAACTAGTGTAAGTATTAATCTCTCAGTGGGGAATATGCATTATCTCTAGAAGTAATCTGTCAGTTTGATTTGTATTAACTAGTGGATAAGCGATACACCTCATAGCTTAACTTTGAAATTTGATACTTTGGGAATACAACCTTACTTTTCTCTAGGGGGTTGAGTTGGGAATGATGCATTCGGGGAATGCAGACGTTTTAAAATATTAATATAGAGATATGTAACTTTTCTATGCTATAGATTTACATTTAATAATGTTGTAACGTAGATTAAATATATATCTAAAGTATGGTATTGTACTAACTTTATTATCCTGAATCGATTGTGCAACTTGAGGTTATGACATTTGGTGGCAGCGGTGGAACAACAAAGAAAATATAGCACCAAGCCAAATTAGAAGCATTGGAACGCTCCCAATGACTGTTTCAGGTGAATGGATATTGACTGTGTGTCCAGCTGATATATTTTGACTGTGTGTCGAGCGGATAGATGATTTTTGACTGGGTGTCAGTCTGATGTGCCAATAACAACCAGAATAAAGTGAACTAGTTTAGGAATATCTGAATTAATGGAACATTATCTCGGTTTAATCTAATGTTTTTGTTCATTTTTCACGAGAGACAATGAAATAATTAATACAGAAGATAATTGACTGTAAAGTTCTAATTTTAAATTACAATTATTTTTATTTCAAATAACATTTTATTTAGTTAATTGATAATTGATTTAATGAGCTTATTTATTATTTTTTTTAATTATTTAATTTGTCGTTGAAACATTCCGATCTCTCTGGTAAAGATTAATTATCCTAAGTAATTGGGGGAACATGTCAAAATATCTATACATTCTGGAGATAGTGCATCAAATCAGTCAAAAGATGAAGATAAAGACACAACAGAAATTACCTTTAAACCACAGGTAAGTGGTGAAAGTGACGTACTTGAAGGAGAAGGGACTCCTGCTAGTATAGAAGTACAGGATATTAAAGGTATGTCTCCAGAAATGCTAACTGTTTATCTTGAATATAGTAAACGTTTACTAGAAAGACAACAGAGAGTTCAAATGGAACAGCTTCATCTTAAACTCAGATATGAGCAAGAATTGGAGCTAAAAAACAAATGGAATTTCAGTTAAACTTAGAAAAACTGAACATTGAGACAGATAAAACCCCATCTAAAGTGACAGATTCAAATGCAAAGTATAAGGGTCCGAAGGTTCCGAAATTCGAAGGTCAAGACATTGACAAATATTTGCATACTTTTGAAAAGTTAGCCGAGGTATATGAATGGCCAAAAGAAACTTGGGCCATGCGACTTGCTGCGCTATTAGCTGGAAATGTACTCGTAGCATATGCAAGGATGAATCGTGATGAGTCTAAAGAATACATCAAAGTTAAAAAGGCTATTTTGAACAGATATTAATTAACCAGTAAAGCCTATCGAAGGAAATTTAGAAGCAGCAGGAGGGTTGCTGATGAAACATTGCAGAATGGAGTGTACGCTTGACCAGGTATGTCGACCAGTGGATGGAAGCAGAAGATATTGGTCCATTCACGCAAAAGGGGGATGAAGCTAATAAAATAAAAGACTTATTTATTCGCGAACAGTTGTTAGAACTCTCCGTCAGATATACGAACTTGGTTGAAAGAGCGTAAACCAAATTCAGTAAAAGAAATGATTGAACTTGGTGACCAGTATTTGGCGTCGCATTTGTAGCACTCCGGGGAGGGTAAAATAATGCAGTTTGGCAGTAACCATGTTCAGGATCAGTCGCATGAAAAACCTCACTTCAAGAAGGAAATTAACAAGAGTTGTTACAAATGGAATAAAAAGGGGCATATTGCGGCAGATTGTAAGTTTCAATTTGCTAGGCCAAAGAAAGGATTTTTATCCAAGAAAAAAGGACATGTCGAGTTAGAGCCATAACTTGAAATGTACAGAGAGAAAGGTATAATAAATGGTAAGGAAGTAGCAATGTTTAAGAGATACAGGGTGTACTAAAACATTGGTTCACTCAAGTCTGGTTCCTAAGAGGTCAATTATACCAAAAGCGATGGGTCACGATCTACTTGGCAGATGGAAGTAGTTACTTATTGCGAAGGTACAAATGAATGTAGGTAAGATGTCAGGTTACTATGAAGTTGGTGTTACCGGAATTTTTTTTATTAGGGCATTATTTAAATAGTAAGGCATTTGTTACAACAAGAGCACAATTGAGTAAGGAAACTAAACAAGTACAAAGAGCTGGAAAAAATGTTGAAAAATCTACGGTAAAACCAACTGATATTAGGTTATTAGATACACAATTGGAAGATGATTTACACTCATTATTTTCAGATAATAAGCAGCTAATTGACGATGATAGTGATCTTGATGTCCAGGCGCATAAAACAGCTGATACTCAGGTTGATATAGATGTTACCAGTGATAAAGTTATTACTGATTTAGGTCCAGATGAAATACGTGAATTACAGCGAAACAATGAAACATTAGGGAAGATATTTAAATTAGCTGAAAATAAAAACACTGAACGAAAAGAGAATGTAGAGTTCTTTTTGAGTAATGGATTGTTGTATAGAAAGTGGTGCCCGAAAGGGAGACCTAGTAAATTAGTGCACAAGCACTTAGTTGTGCCTGTTGCAGGTCTTGATGCAATATTGGAAATTGCTCATGACATTCTATTAGCCCGTGTTTTGCAGAATTTTTATTGGCCTGGGGTTTTTAATGATGTGGCAAAGTATTGTCGAAATTGCGTTGTCTGTCAGAAGTCAGTTAAAAGACCACAGAATAGTAAGGTAACACTTATTTCTGTTCCAGTGTTAAGACGGGTTCTTTTATCCAAAATGTGGGCGTCAATTAAAAACTGAAGCTGGGTGCAACTTGTATTCTAAAACCAAAAACTACTGATACTGAGCCACCACTTTACCATAAAATTAGCTTAATCTATTCTCTTGGACACTCAAAATTAAACTAACAGAAAATTAAAAGTAAACCAGATATATAAGAAATATAACGCATTTGCCAATCTCTGTCTTTCAACAATTATCTAAGTTTATTTCCAAATTAAAGGGCCCATTAACACCATAACAGTGATAAATAAACACAGAAAACAATAACGTTACAATCATTGGAAATACATGTATAAGTGAACAAATGAATGAACGAACACTGTGTAGTGAGGAGAGGGTCCAGTTGTTTAAGGAAAGCAACAACTAACGTTATACATTTATTTTAGATAATCTTCGCATTTTAAAACTATTACAGAGATAATCACATAAACTAGATATAAAGATTGTTTCTGTATTAACCATGATCCAAGAAAACATTGCAGAATCATTTAGATTGTATAAATTATGATATTTGTTGATATTAATAAAGAGATCTGTTCTATGGTTTTCGCGTAATGGGCATTCCAGGAGGAAATGTATTTCGTTTTCAATAACACCTTGATCACAATATAAACAGAGTCTCTCATATCGAGGTAGTATCTCTTGTTTTCCGAATACATTCTCTATGTCCAAGCATATAAAATTCTAATAAATATGTGTCATAAAACTGTCACTCTATAAGAAGACCACAGATGTTAATGTCCTTGGATCTTGAAATGTAATTTTATAGCTCAATTAAACTAGTTAATGTTTCTGCATCAAAATAATCATTTTAACATCCAGTAGTATCAGAACCATTCAAAAAGGTCGCAATTGATATTATTGGTCCATTGCCGAAGAGCAAGAAAGGTAATAGGTGCATTCTGACATTGGTTGATTATGCCACAAGGTATCCAGAAGCAATTACTTTATCTACAATAGATACTGAAACTATTGCAGACGAATTGATAAAGATATTTAGTCGTGAAATTTTGACTGACCAGTGTTCAAATTTCACATCGCAATTGATGATGGATATATGTCATTGCTTGTCAGTGAAAAAGTTGAGAACCACTCCGTATTTCCAATGTGTAATGGGTTAGTAGAACGTTTTAATGGTGTTTTAAAAACCATATTAAAGAAGTATGTATCCAAGCAACCAAATATTTGGGACACATATCTCCCATATCTATTATTTGCTTATCGTGAGGTGCCACAAGCGTCAACTGGATTTTCTCCATTTGAACTACTTCATGGTAGGAAAGTCAACGGACCTTTAGGTTTAGTTTATGATACATGGACTGAGTAATACAGAGAGGATGACAATTTAGTCAATTATGTTTTTGACATGAGAAATAAGATGTCAGCTATGACTGAAGCAGCTAAGCAGAGCATGAGGATACAACAGATTCGTCAAATATATTACTATGATAAGAAGTCAAGGATGAGGCCATATTCAGTAGGTGATAAAGTTCTTATACTTTTACCTAGTGACTCTAGCAAGGTGAAAGCCCTTTGGAAATAATACGGAAACTTAATGATGTTGATTATGAAATCAGAGTAGGGGGAAACAAAGGAGTTCAAAGTTCTCACGTAACTATGTTGCGGAAATGGGAGGAAATATAAACCACACTTTTCAGTGTGGAAGAACAGACAACAGAGTTTGAACGTTCTGATGATATACCTTGCTTTCCAACCCAAAAGTCTCAGACATAGACGTGGAAAGATGTCCACACAGATGAATTGTTAACAGGTAGACAAAAAAACAAGAGGTTGTTGATCTGATTATAGAGTTCCAAGATATATTTACTGACCTACCAGGAAGAACTGATAAAATAGAACACAATATACAATTAGCAGGACAGGAAAATATCAGGCAAAAGCCGTATCTACTGCCTGAAGCAAAACAAGAATTGGTACGGAAGGAAATAGACCAGTTATTATAATTAGGTAGTATTGTGGAATCTGAAACTTATTTTGCTTCACCGATAGTATTAGTTCCAAAGAAGGATCAAAGTACCAGAATGTGCATTGACTCTAGAAAACTGAACAAAATTAGCAAATTTGACGCTTACCCAATGCCAAGAATTGATGATTTATTAGAGAAAGTCAGTAAAGCACATTACATATCCAATCTATATTTTTCTAAGGGTTATTATCAAATACCCCTGTCTAGGCAATCAAGAGATAAAACTGCATTTATCACACCTTTTGGTTTATATGAATTCCTAGTTATTCCATTTGGATTTGCCTCTGCACCAGCCACTTTTATGAGGTTGATGGATAGCGTTTTATCAGGTGCTAATGAATATGCTCATACCTATTTTGACGACATTTCTATATTTAGTCATAATTGGAAAGCACACATTCAACATTTACGTGATGTGTTCACGATAATAAGAGGGGCTAATGTTACTATTAAGCCTAGTAAATGTCATTTAGGAGGTAGAGAAGTTCCAGTGGTCGGACACATAGTAGGCAAAGGTCAAATTAAGGTACAACCAGATAAAGTAAGAGCTGTAAAAGAATATACAAAGAAGGATGTAAGATCATTTTTAGGTGTGTCTGGATATTACCGTAAGCATATCAAGAATTGTTCAGAATTAGCACTACCTTTAACTAATTTAACAAAAAAGGTAAAGCAACCATTGTAGAATGGAGCGAAGCTTGTAAACAGGCATTTAATGATTTAAATTCCACATCATCCGCTGAGCCTGTGTTAAAATCGCCTGATTTTGACAAACATTTTTATCTACAAGTGGACGCAAGTGATCGAGGATTAGGGGCTGTGCTGAGCCAGGTTGATGACAAAGGCATTGACCATCACATTATGTATCTCAGTCGAAAGTTGTTGGACAGAGAGACACATTACCCAACTGTAGAAAAAGAATGTTTAGGTATCATATGGGCAGTACAACAACTGCATTATTATCTGCTTGGTAGAGAATTTACTATACAAACTAACCATGAGCCTCTGACCTGGTTGGAAAGGGGAAAATGTAAGAATCAGAAACTTTTAAGGTGGAATTTGACCTTACAACAATATTGTTTTAAAATTGAACATAAACCAGGGAAACTTAACAACAATGCAGATGGGCTCTCCAGGGGATTTTATTGAGGTTAGTTTTCGACTTTGTTTTATTTTTATTTAGTTCTTTTAGTTAAGTTGTGAGAAAACCTTTGTTTACTCAAAGGAAGGATGGAAGAGTGTAACAAAGTGAAAACTTATCAAATTATTTGTATGTATATATTTATTATTGCATTAGTCTATAATCTTTAGATGCCATCATTAAGTATTCTACAATCTTTAGAACTAGTGTAAGTAAGGGTAATAACCAAATTACCGAACTCCGAACAATCTTTTAAAGGGAAAGTCAAAACTCATAATCATGCAAACAGACAAAATCAGTCAACAACCGGAAAACTGTGAAAACTGTGATAACCGTAATGACCCTGATTTGGTACAGGCATTTCTAAAGAAATGATGGGTTGAATCGGATCTTAAGGCGCCAAACCTCCCGCTTTCATTACGGCTCAAAGGTTTCGGCCGTCACTATAACAGTATTTATCTCTCAGTGGGGAATATGCTTTATCTCTAGAAGTGATCCGTCAGTTTTGATTTGTATTAACTA
>MJUT01064191.1:6774-28878 GCA_002080005.1 Gigantidas platifrons
AAAATTCACGGAAATACATATAAAGATCTAAAGCGTTAGTTTGACCAATTTTCTTGAATATTTGCTTGAATTTATACTTGTATGACGGAAATTTTCATTCTCTTAATGAAGTCATAGAAAACTTCTTTAATTCAATAATAATCTCAAAGTGACTACCACACGATTTTCGAGTGGGTATTGTGGATCAAATTAAATCTTTTCCTCTTCTCCGTTAAATTATTATTTTTCAGACAGAGCCGATGTACATAGCAGGTAATTTGTTGCGGACTGAGTGAGTGATTGTTGTTTAACGCCCAATTCTCAACTTTTCAGCTATATCATGGGGAAAACAAGTAAATTTTCAATGACATAATGATGAGGTCCTCTTTGAACTAGATCAACATGCTGAGTTTGATTTTTATAGTGTTAGGTCACTGAAACAACAGTCCGGGGATAGACATGTCGCTCCACTCGGACACATTATTCTGATTCCGAGCTAACCAGTCTTTGTTCTTTCTCCTTAATTCTGCGTGTTTAGCGGAGAAACAACAAATACCAATTGCATAGTCGTTGGTTTGACCCGACCGGGGCCCGAATCCACAATATACCGAACTCGAGGCGAGCACGCTAACAGCATTACTCCACCGATGCGATTTGTTCTGGACTGAAAAGACTGTCTTTGCTTGATGAACCAACGGGAACAAAAGGTAAAGGCTAAGTATTCCGGATCTAGACAATATACTCTAAAGTAAATGTCTTGAAAATTAATTTGATGAAAATATTTTTAATATATGCTACAGTAAACCTTATAACAAACTTTCAACACCAGTTTTTAATATATGGATCAGTAAACCACAATAAGAATCTTGCAGTGCCAGTTTGACGACGGATCTTGCTTTCACACACAAAACTTGATTAAGCGAACATTTCTCATAAAGAACATATATTTTATTTTCATAGAATAGCTATTAAATGTACTTAGTATGTCGGACTACCGGACTGTCGGACTACTGGACCGTCAGACTATCGGGCTGTCGGATTATAGGGCTGACCGCGGCACAAAGTTGTAGGTCAAATCAACGCATGCCTGCCGCAATTAAGACATAAGTACGGTTCCAGAGTCTAGTCACTATATAAATAAAAAATTGCAGAATTTTAGTTGACAATGCCCATTGACTGATAGTGATGATTTTTTGACTCCTAAAGTCTTAAGTTACGGCCGTCTAATATCATGTAATATGAAAGGCGGGCTGATTAAACTAGATCAATAATGCACCATCATGTATTTGTAAAAGACAAATTCCTTTCTCAAAGAAACGTCCATCAATACGCAGGGTGAACCGACGGGTCAGAAGTATGTTATATACGACATTGCAAGGCATATACAATGAAAGGCAAGTTGTCAATTACGATTAGTTCATAATTAGCCTGTTTATTTTACCTCAGAATCTACAAATATATAATACATATATATATATATATATATATATACATAAATACAGAAAGGATAAAAAGGACAAGCCACGAAATTGCGTGTTATTGTGTGTAAAGTATTTAAAAGTTTGTATTCGTCGTGTGATAGAAAACAAATTGTCATGCAAACTGTCGAAAAGGATGTATTATTACACGAGAAAACGTGGCAACCATTTCTATCAATGTTTTATGCAATTCTATATTATATTGATACATAAATTTGTAGTCTCGAGGTCTTTCAAAATTCGATTTTGCTCGGACCTTTCGGACTATCGACCCTTCGGACTATTGATCCTTCGGACCATCGAGCCTTCGGACCATTGACCCTTCGGACTATTGATCCTTCGGACCATTGCCCCTTCGGACTAATGAACTGACACGCAGTAGTGATAGGCACTGATGGCATAGAGTAGTTGTAAATCCAACTACCATACAATCACGGCCACGAAGGCCTCAAAATTTCTTACAGATTACATTTGTATAATCAAATTACCTAATGTCTTCATTCATCTTGGTATGTACAGTCACTGGTTTGATGGTTGGCACGTCTCTTTCTTGGCTGATTCTTGGTTTTTTACTAGTCCTTACTGGCTCATGTTCTTTATAATCATGTCTTTCGTCCAGATCTCTCTTGTTTGAGGAGGACAGTCTACGTTCATCATGATCTTTTTCCGTTACCCTCTCATCAACATCTGTACCAGTCCGTTTTGGTATTCTAGGCAAGCTTGATATCGGTTTTCTATGCTCTAATTTTGGTAGTTCTTTCGTTTGTTTATTATTATTATTTTTTAATTCATTTATAGCTTTATTTTTGCGTCGTGAATTTTTAGATCCTCTTCCAGAATCTTTCACTGGCAACCTTGACCTTGCATGACTCGAGTCACTCCAATTTATACCTTTTTCTCTGTCATCTCCTGTACCATTTCTCTTCCTACTGTCATGATCTATAGGAGTTCTGTTTCCTTTACCTCTTTGATTATCTACATTTTGAGTTTTACCATGATCTTTTTCTTCTTCTATTTGAGATTTTCCTTTATCGTGATCCTCTTTATTTTTAGATTTCGTCCCTTCTTTACTTTCACTTCCAGATTTACTGTCATTATTTGAACTACGAGTTCTAGTACGACTATTTCGACTAGATGCTGCCTTTGATTCACTGATTTCACGTTCTTTCGATTCTTTACTCCTACAATCACTGGCAGACTTTCTAGGATCTGCACGTTTTTTGTCCTTAGGTTTGTTTCTCATTCTACAAACAAAGTTGCTTAACACAAATTGAGCAATTTTGAACATATATCATGGTGGGAACAAGTTACATTTAGTGAAATCATGATGATGTCTGCTTGTACTAAACCATCACGCTTAGTTGGATTTTTTTAGTGCTACCTCACTGAAACAACAGTCCCTGAGTAACATCGCTCTACTCCGACACATTATTCTTACTCCGAGTCAACCAGTCTTTCGGTAACTTCGCTCTACTCTGACACATTATTCTTACTCTGAGTCAACCAGTCCCTGGGTAACGTCGCTCTACTCTGACACATTATTCTTACTCCGAGTCAACCAGTCTTTGCCAGTTTGCTCTTACTACTTAAAGCTGTGTGTTTAGTGGAGAAGTAGTAAATACCAATTTCATAGTCTTTTTAGGTTTATGTTTGCTTATTACTTCTTTTAAGTTTTGTCAGTTTGTGTTTTCTACTTTATGTGTAGCATCCACAATTATTTTTATTTCTGTAATGTTATTTTCAGTTTTATCAGCCCTGTCACTTTAAATATCTTACATTTTTTTCCACAATATTTCAGCTATATCGTGGCAGTCAGTGTTATTGGTGGAGGAAACGGGAGGACCCATGGAAAACCATCGATCTGTCGGAAGTCACGGATAAACTTTATCACATAATATTGCCCTGATATAGATTCCAACTCACAACATCAGTGGTGATAGGCACTGATGGCATAGAGTAGTTGTAAATCCAACTACCATACGATCACGGCCACGAAGGCCTCAAAATGTCTTACAGATTATAATCAAATTACCTGATGTCTTCATTCATTTTGGTATGTACAGTCACTGGTTCGATGGTTGGCACGTCTCTTTCTTGGCTGATTCTTGGTTTTTTACTAGTCCTTACTGGCTCATGTTCTTTATAATCATGTCTTTCGTCCAGATCTCTCTTGTTTGAGGAGGACAGTCTACGTTCATCATGATCTTTTTCCGTTACCCTCTCATCAACATCTGTACCAGTTCGTTTTGGTATTCTAGGCAAGCTTGATATCGGTTTTCTATGCTCTAATTTTGGTTGTTCTTCCATTTGTTTTTTATTATTATTTTTTAATTCATTTATAGCTTTATTTTTACGTGGTGGATTTTTAGATCCTCTTCCAGAATCTTTCACTGGCGACCTTGACCTTTCATGACTTAATCTTGGTGATTTACTTTTCCTATTTCTCGAGTCACTCCAATTTTTACCTTTATCTCTGTCATCTCCTACACCATTTCTCTTCCTACTGTCATGATCTGAGTCTACACGAGTTATTTTTCCTTTACCTCTCTGATTATCTACATTTTGAGTTTTACCACGATCTTTTTCTTCTTCTATTTGAGATTTTTCGTTATCGTGATCCTCTTTATTTTTCGTCCCTTCTTTACTTTCACTTCCAGATTTACTGTCACTATTTGAACTACGAGTTCTAGTACGACAATTTCGACTAGATGATGCTTTTAATCCACTGATTTCACGTTCTTTCGATGTCTGGAAATAAATATATATACATGTCTAATAATTATTAATCAAGAAATAAATCAAGAAATAAATCATGGAACCCAGAATATGTTGGGAGTATTTTATCCTGAGCCAGAAGCGAGGGATAAAATTTACTAATATCCGCCAATCCATGTTAAAACTCAAAACACATTCTGGCTTCCATGATTTATTTCGATTCTAATATGTCTAATAGTACAAATACTGTAGTATACTTTGATTGGAAGACGGTAATTTATATTTACGTTTGCGAAAAATGTCGCACACAATTTATGCTGACAATGGAAAAGTCAGTCACATTCACCGGCGCATGTGCTAATGAGATTATACCGAAAGGATAACTCGCTTGTTTGTTAACAAAGCGAAAAAAGGAGTTCGTGTTAGAATTTTTCATAAGAAAGTATCCAACCTGAATAGCATATAGATATGAAATAAATTACATTTGAATACATGAGCTAGACATTTTCTAGGAGAATTCTACATGCAATTTATGATTTCTTTAGTATTAAAATGGAGCTTTTCAATGAAAGAGTGAGTGAGTGAGTGAGTGTTGCTTAATGCCAACTCAGCAAATTTTCAGCTATGTCATGTCGAGGATAAGAGAAGCAACAAATACCAATTTTATAGTTTCAATGGAAGACATCCCACAGAAGACAACTCATGTGATACCGTCCTCTATTGGGTCGCTTGTCTGATGAAACAATGTAATTATGAATTACCTCACAGTAAAAAAAAAACTACAATACGAAAGCATAAACCTTCCCACAGTTTTAAAAAAAATTTCATTCCCTTTTCCATTATTTACAGAAGAAATAAGTTTTTCTGCCAGAAAATAGTAGATCTGAATATCTTTCAATCGTGTGTGTATTTTTAGTGTGTGCATTTTAACAACTTTTACCTTCATTGATTTCCCACACTTGTGAAAGATATCTGATAATGCCTCATGGTAAAGCCTTTTACTATTAGTCTTAGTGAAAGCATTTTGTCCTATTTTAAATGGATAACTAGTACTTCGCTAACTTGATGAAAAATGGTTTGAACCATCGACATCATAACAACAAGGTTAAACTGTATAGACAATAACAATAGTTTACTGAAAATATAGGGTTAGGGTTATGGTGTTTAATGTCACTTTCAACAATTTTTCAGTTACATTGTGGCGGTAAGTTTTCTTGGTGGAGGAAACTGGAGTACCAGAACTCACAACTTTAGTGGCGGTAGAGCAAGCTCTGATTGCTCAGGTAGTTGTAAATCCAACTACCACATGATTACAACCATGATGACCCCTTGAAAATGTATAAATATCATCATCTGCAAACACCAATACATGTTTGTACTTTAACTTTGAAAGTTATCGCTGAAATGAAAAGATCTACATTTTTTACAGAGGCAAGAATATTCCTTTTTTTATTATTAAATTCACAAGCTCTGAAAATAAAATTTAGTTAGAAAATCCACTGATTTCTTCATCTTCTGTATCTTATGCATGTAAATAATAATATATCAGTTTTATGTACATTTTTCTGTTGTGCTAGTCATGTTTCAGTCTCTTTCAACTTTTTATAAGTTTTATGCACATTTTTCTGTTGTTCTAGTCGTGTTTCAGTCTCTTTCAACTTTTTATAAGTTTTATGTACCTTTTTCTGTTGTTCTAGTCGTGTTTCAGTCTCTTTCAACTTTTTATAAGTTTTATGTACCTTTTTCTGTTGTGCTAGTCGTGTTTCAGTCTCTTTCAACTATTTATAAGTTTTATGTACCCTTTTCTGCTGTGCTAGTCGTGTTTCATTCTCTTTCAACTTTTTATAACTTTTATGTACCTTTTTCTGTTGTGCTACCGGTATATATTATCTTTGTTGTTACTCATAATCATGTTTGTTTATATTTTAACAATCACTTTGGGTGTTGGCCCCTTCACCGTTTTTACCTCAGAAACCATACGGGCTTGACAAAACCGGACTGAAAAACATGGCAAAGAAATTTCATATGGAATATAAAGAAGAAACCCTGGGGAACTCATCAAAATTCTAAATTTTGGGTGTTTAAGCCACATTCTTGAAAACAGCAAGAATAATACAAAATCAGTGGGCATATCATATAAAGGGTTAGGGTGAGGATTATGGTGTTAAACGCCACTTTCAACACTATTTTAGTTATAACGTGGCGGTCAGTTTTATTGCTGGAGGAAACCAGGATGCACCCAAAAAAAACACCGACCTGCCGCAAGTCACTGACAAACTATATCACACAATGTTGTATCGAGTACACCTAGCCATGAACGGGATTCGAACTCACAACTTTTGTGGTGATAGGCACCGATTGCACAGGTAGTTGTAAATCCAACTACCATATGATCATTACGGCCCCCAATATAACAAAAGGGCCAAAACTAAGTTTTGATTCTCTTTCAATTGACAGACATATTTTAATGTTTTAGGAATGGGAGATGTGTGCTTTTCAAGTTATCCAGACAAAACTGTTGGGTAAAAAATCAATTCATATAACAGGCAGCCTGATCTTCGTCCAATGGGCTAGAAATCAATATATTCCTCATAATACAAACTTCCAATCAAGATTTAGAAATGGGGAACACTTGAAAACAAAGAAATCAACATTTTCGGAATGTTCCTTATGTTTATGAATATCTTGCAGAATTGTTTTTTGCAGATATACATTTTACAGGACGAGATGGCTACATAACCTACCTGTGGCAGACATTTAGGGTTGGCATGTATCATAGGTGAAATATTTAATGTAGATGTCGGCAGCGGCCATTTATTATAAATGTTGTTCACGTCTAAATCATACATTTTTCTACCAGTGAAATGTTGATTCCACGTCTGTCGAACTCCAAGCATACACGTCCTGGTCTTCTCGTCTACCTATTCATTGGATCAAAGGATGGAAAATTAGCTGAAAAGTTTTCCCCCAATTTCAATGGGCAAACCAATAGTTGGTCGCATAAAATACCTCAAACTTAAATCTGTCAAACCATTTTAAGGTACTATTCCTGATTAAAATCAGTTATACTTTCTTTTATTTAATCATTCACTACAACACTGCCAATTGTTTGCTTCATCAAATAAAATATCACATAAACTACAAGATTCGGTTTGGTACATTTTTAGGGATTAAATGAAGAGTAAAAGTAAAAAATGTTGAGAAAATAAATTACCAAGATAAATTCTGCTCGAGTAGGTTTGGTTTACAGTGTTAATGCCACTTTCAACAATATTTCAGTTATATTGTCCACTCGAGTAAACCAGTGAGCAACTCTTGGAATATGCAAAAGTGAAAATAGTAGTAGTAGCCGACGAAGGATTAGAACAAATTGTAGATTTTCTAACACGTAAAGACAATACATTGGACCTAATGCTAACCTCTCATCCAGCATTTAAACTACGATGTAAACCACTGCCAGCTATAGGAAACAATGACCACGATATCGTCCTACTAGATATGGCATGTAAACCATTTAAACCAAAGCCAATACGAAGGAAAATATTCTTGTGGAAAAAAGCTGACATATATAAGATAAAGGAAGACTTCGCAATGTTGAACACAACACACAAAAACATAGATAGAAATGTTGAATCTATGTGACAAGCATTCAAGACAGCTATACAGAACACCATAGACAAAAGAGTATCATCCAAATTGACACAAGGAAGTCATACCCATCCATGGATAAATACAACCATCATCAGAAGAATAGGTCAGAAACAAAGAGCCCACAAAAAGACAAGAAAGACTAAAAAGAATAAAGACATGGATAGGTACCAGAGACTTAAACAGAAAGTACAATGGGAAATCAGACAACCTAACAAGAAAGATATGGAAGAAGTTAGCACCGATTACAAAGACAACTCGAACAAAATCTGGTCATATATCAAGAGCAAAGGCCAAGAATGGATAGGTGTAGCACCTTTGAAGAATAAAATGGGATTCCTGCAAAGTGACAAGAGCAAAGCTGATATTCTGAATGAACAATTCCAGTCAGTATTCACTAAAACCTACATAACTTTCCCAACAAAGGAAAAACTCCATATTCCACCATGGAGGATATTAAAATTAACAGCAAAGGAGTCCATACACTTTTGAAGAACCTGCAACCCCATAAAGCTACTGGTCCAGATTCAATACCATCTTTTATTTTGAAAGCAGCGGCAGATCAACTCGCCCCAATTCTTACAGAATTATACCAAACATCACTCAACACCGGAGTAGTACCACAAGATTGGAAAGATACACATGTAGTACCACCTTTTAAGAAAGACGAAAGACACTTAGCTTCTAATTACAGACCTGTATCGCTTACATCCATAACATGCAAGGTCATGGAACATATAGTACATAGTAGTGTAATGGGCCACTTTGACAGAAATAAAATTCGAACTAATGCTCAACATGGATTCCGCAAAAAACAATCATGCGAATCCCAACTCATTATAACCATCCATAATATAGCATCAAAATTGGAACGAGACTCGCAAGTCGATATCATCCTTCTAGACTTTGCAAAGGTATTCGACAAAGTACCACACCACCGCCTTCTACACAAGTTAGAATACTTTGGCGTCAACCACAAAACCAACAGATGGATTCGCTCGTTCTTAGAGAACAGAAATCAGAGTGTAATACTTGAAGAGGCTGTCTCCAAGCAAGTTCCAGTACTCTCTGGTGTACCCCAAGGTACAGTTCTTGGACCTCTACTGTTCCTGGCCTACACCAACGACATGCCAGAAACAGCAACTTCATCCAAGATCAAATTATTTGCAGACGAAAGCCTTCTTTACCGTACTATTAACAACCAGACTAACAGTGACCAATTGCAGAGGGACTTTACAATTCTAGAAGACTGGAAAAACAAATGGCAGATGAGTTTCAATGCAAAAAAATGCATTGTCATCAGAATAGCACCAAAACACAAACAGGTGAGGCAAACAAGTTACAAATTACACGGACATACTCTGGATAATGTGGAAGCCAGCAAATACCTAGGCGTAACCATCAACAACAACTTATCGTTGGCAAAGAAAACAAGACACAAATGTTTTATCATAGTACAATATATTTCCCGAATAAGACAAATCTAAAAAATTCAGAATCCTAATACACAGAAACCTACATGTCATACCCCTTCATGTTATCCATTTTCATGGATCATAAGTTTGGTTGATGGTGTGGTGTGTTAGCGCCACTTTCAACAATATTTCAGCTATATCGTGGAGGACAGTTTTATTGTTGGAGGAAACCGGAGGAACCGAAGAAAACCACGTCACGTCACGTCACTGACAATCTGCATAGCATAATGTTGTACTCCTCACCCTGATCGAGATTCGAACTCACAACATCAGTGGTGATAGAAATGATTGCATAGGCAATTGTAAATCCGACTACCATACGATCAGAGCCCCCTGAGGATCATAAGTAATAAAATGCTATTTTTTTTTGTTATAATGTTGAACAGTAGTATTTACCATGTGATATGACAAGTTTTGTTGTGAATTTTAATTAAAGGATCATATGACATAAGGAAATATACAATTTTCATAGTTTTGTTTTTGTGACAGACATGTATAAATTGAGATCAGATATTATGTTTCACTACAAACTGTATAAGCTAATTGAGCATTACTTTTCCACTTTTTTTTTACCGTATAAAATCGTTCTCTTCCTCTTTTCTGAGAATTCACTATCATTTCACAGGTTAACGTTTTCACTGATTGATTGATTGATTGATTGATTGATTGATTGATTGGTGCTTACCAGTATTTCAGCTATATCGTGGCCTGAACCAATTGTATTAACTTAAGACACTTCAACTTGCTCTTGACATGCATATGTAAATGTAGTGAAACAAAATATCAAGATGCTTCAATTTTGATGAGCTAGTCGACAGAAAAAACTAATTTGCAATGTGCTGCAATTATTTTCTATGTATGGACTCCTCCAAATATGTGCCATTGTATACTGTGTTTGGTGTACCGGAAAGTCGATCAAACATTAGTTTTAAACTAGAATGGTTGTGAGATATGAAATACCTTTTATGAATATATTGCTGACAAAAATTCACAATTTATATAACTTAAATGTTGATTTCTCAATGAAAAAATGTGAATTTAGTTTAAAAAAAAGAAAAATTTAATACAAAGCTGACAAATTTTTTATATAACTTAAATAATAAATCTGAATCCCACAATGAAAAATAAATGTCAATAAATATTTTTTTATCTTTCTGTATATTTCATATTGATGAAAGATATATACATTTCACAGCAAAGTACAAGTTAAGACATCTTAATACAACATGGGATGCATCTTCCACATAACAAAAACCCTTAAAAATCAATCTGTACCATAAATAATATTTATTCACAAAAATTTGGTTGTAGAATGAATAATTATCATAATTATGTTTGTGATAAAAAAATTAATCTCACGAATTTCAAGAACATGTAAATCATTTCTCAAACCCATTCACATTTAAAACTAGTGCTTAAGATCAAAGTGTATTTGTTGTGGGACAACTATTGGTCAACAATCATTTGTTCATAGAAATGTGAACAAGAAATCTTGCTTGAAACTTTATTTGTATCAAACAAGGATTTTTGTAATATGGGACGATGTCCCAACTATGGTAGAAATAGCAATATTTTGATTCCAGATCCATATCACTAATGGCTTAAATTTCATTCACCGGAAATGAAACACCGGAAACCATTACATGGCTAAATCTGCAGAAAATCGGATGCGCAGTAATCTGAAACGATTTACAAATTCCATGTCAAATCGTACCTTTTCCAACTCGTACCCAATTTCCGGTTATGAATGTTAAAAAATTATTCAAAATCGCAGTGTGTTCTAGCCCATTAAACATATACCATGGGACTGACAATATCATTTTAAACATAGTTTCATTTCTTCCTCCTCCTGTCCGAAATAATATTTTCTATGAAATTGAGACCTCGAGTACCGGATTATACAACACCGGACTGGGTGCACAGTCTACAGGGGGAGTGAGGGGGGGGGGGGCATGTCCCCGTATTGGCGAAAAACCTTTAAAAATGACGGATCCCCTATTTGCCCCCTCTTTTAAGAAAGCCTGGATCCGCCCCCGATCTACTTTGGAAAAAAAATATATGTCCATATATCTGAGTTAATATTGTTTAAACAAATTATTGGACTTCGTCCCAAGTTAGGTAACACCTATTATCATATTATACAAAACCATCAAATATAGTATAAACCTGATGCTAACCTGTTCAAACATATTACAAAATATGCTGACTATATTGTGCGAAAACAATCCCGGATAAGTGGATTTTGGGAGGTTCTTTATAATGGAATCGATCAAGTATAACGTTGGCAACTTCTTTGTCGATTCAACCTGTAGCGAGAAAATGAGACATGATTCTCTGTTACTGTTAAACTTGTCCCTATGATCTGAAAATAGAAAGAAGACGGACAGGCTGTTCCTATCAAAAATGCTTTTTTCACAAATTTACGTCACTTCTCAAAATATAAACACATAGCGGTATTTACTGGAACAGCATATTTTGAGTATCATATTACAAAAAATTCAACATTCATATAAAGTTTTACATACATTTATTATAGTGGTGTTCTGATGATCGGTTTAAGTCGAAAATCGGTTGGTTTGGATCTGCGATGTCGACAATCGATTGAAAAGTTTCATAACCGATTGTCGTCGTTCATTTCAGGATTCATTTTCCTTTCCACTTCCGGTCCGCTACTTATTCTAAATTTAATGTATTAATCATGGATTCAAACAACAACGTGGTTGTGATACCACATGAAAATGACGACGAACAAACAGAAAATAACCTACTAGAAACAATATTTAATAATCCTGGAGGGAAAGCTCGATCAGAAGTGTGGAAAGTCTTTGGATTTTACAAACTACGAGGTCGACAAGGACTGGCAACACGAGAGAATTTAGACATGAAAAAGCTGCATGTCGGCTGTGTAGAAAGGAGTACATAAACAAGGGTTTGTATTTGTGTACAATATGTACTACATACTTGTATTCCTAATTTGACAGGATCACTGTGAACGAAAACTTAGTCCCAAACGACAAACGATGCCTAAAAACATTTTTTTACATTCCCAACTTGTCGATTTTTCTGAGAGGAGGGACTAGGGTACCTTACTTATTTTTGTAGCTACTGCCTAGGACAGAATATTTATTTTCAATTATTATAGGGCAGAAAATTTATTTGCCTTTTTATGCCTAACTTTTACTGGGAAAACCGGTCAGGCCAAATATTTATTTCAATATTTTGATTACCAGAATTTGTATCCTGCCCCTACTGCCGACACTAATATGTTCTTTTCTCTGGTGTACAGTTTCTCCAAATGCAGCTTTTTCTCACAAAAGGGAATTTTTATTTGAAAAATACTGCAAGCTCCTCCCCCTCCCTTCAGAACCATACGGTTTTTCTTTTTCTTATGCATATCCTCTGTTTCATACTGTCAAAAACAATTTAAATTATTTAATTATGATACAATGTGTTTACACTATATCAATATCTATACACTTTGATGACTTTACAAAAGTAGTATTGTACATGTAAATATCATTTTAATTTTATTTACAGGAAACACTACAAATTTGCAATGGGATATTGACCATGACCACAACCTAAACAATCAATCAGAGAAAGCTGGTAGACAACCCAAGTCATATCAAAGAACAGGCACAGTCTTTCGTTCTGGTCGTTCTTCTCATGTACATTCCAAGATAACATCAAGTATGATACTGACAGAGTGCAGAATATCAAGTGCTAGACTACCTGGTATAGATGAAGCCCTGATGAAGCTATTAGTGGGAAAAGTCCTTCCTGTGAGCCTGGTGGATCATCCATTGTTTCACAGTTTTGTGAATTTATTAGATTCCATGTACAATGAAATAAAGTTAAAAAAAATCATGAAATGAAATGAACTATAGGCTCAGTGGGCTGAGCCTGTGTCGCTCACCTTTCGTTTTGCTTTGAGGAAACTTAATACACAACCTTCCATACATGTAGATGCTTCCTACCAAGTTTCGGTTCATTTGGCTAGGCAGTTTCAGATATTTTAGACATCGACCAATCAGAAACAATAATTGCCTGTGGTGGCCATGTTTGTTAAACGATCGTGACGAAATGAGCAACCTTTATAGATGACATTCCATAGATGTTTCCTGCCATGTTTCAGTTAATTTGGCCGAGCGGTTTCAGAGCAGGAGATTTTTAAAAATTGTTCAATCAGAAACAAGAATTGCCTGTGGAGGGCCATGTTTGGCAATGGATCATTACAAAATGTGCCTTCCATAGATACTTCCTTCTAAGTTTCAGTTCATTTGGCTGATGGGTTTCAGAGAAGTTTAAAATGTGAAAAGTTAACAGATGAAAAACAACAAACGACGGACGCCAAGTGATGCCAAAAGCCCACATTGCCTTTGGCACAGTGAGCTAAAGAGAATATTAAAATTTGAATACCTACATGTAATGTATAGTATAAACATGTTACACTATATCAGCATTAGTTAATTTCTAAGGGAGATAATGGCAAATTATCTTTCCTTTAACAGTTTAATGTAATAGTTATATCCCTTCTAACAGTTTATTACAATGGAGAAGTTTTTTTTTAGAAATGAACCAATCAGAAACAAGAATTGCCTGTGGTGACCATGTTTGTTAACGGATCGGGAAATGAGCAATCTTCATAGAGGACCTTCCATAGATGCTTCTAACCAAGTTTCGGTTCATTTGGTCAAGCGGTTTCGGAGGAGAATATTTTTAAAAATCGGTCAATCAAAAACAAGAATTGCCTGTGGCGGCCATGTTTGTTAACGGATCGGGACGAAATGAGCAATCTTTATAGAGGACCTTCCATAGATGCTTCCTACCAAGATTCGATTCATTTAACCAAGCGGTTTCGGAGAAGATTTTTAAAAATCGGCCAATCAGAAACAAGAATTACCTGTGGCGGTCATGTTTGAAAGTGGATCAGGATGAAATGAGCAATCATTATCGAGGACCTTCCATAGATGCTTCCTACCAAATTTCGGTGCATTTGGCCAAGCGGTTTCGGGGATTTTTAAAAATCGGCTAATCAGAAACAAGAATTGCCTGTGACGGCCATGTTTGTTAATAGATCGGGACAAAATATACAATCTGTAGAGAGGACCTTCCATAGATGCTTCCTGCCAAGTTTCAGTTCATTTGGCTGAGAGGTTTCAGAGGAGAAGATTAAAATACGAAAAGTTAACAAACGACGGACGCCAAGTGATGGCAAAAGCTCACATTACCTTTGGCAAGGTGAGCTAAAAAAATGAAAGAAGTGGGACTGGGAGTCTGTCTGTCTGTCCCTCTGTCAGCAATGTTTTGTTAACAAAATCTCAGAAGCTATTAATCATACTTCAATGAAATTTTACCTGTACCATGACAAAAAAAATATCGGCAACAGAACACCAAAGGAACATGGTAAAGGGATTATTTAAAAAACGACAGAATCCAAAGACAAGGCAAAATCGAGATAACACACACGAAAACGACAAAAAGGAGGGATACACAAAAACAACAGAGCACAGAAGGGAAAAAATGCACATGAATGAGACGATTCAAAAACTGAAGCACTCACAGTATGAACCTCCACAAAAAACCGGAGATTACATCAGGTGCTCCAGAAGGGTAGGCATGCCCTGCTCCGTCGACGGTACCCGTCACACTGCAAGTGAGGAAATTCCAGGTAAAAGTCAAATCCTCTATAACAATGTACACCAAATATCGATCAAATTTTTATAAGTACTAGTCTGCAAAATGCGATTTCATAGTGATAGTTTTATACCATGGTCCATAACACTTGTTTATATACCCCAATCAATTGTCCGCTTTATTCAATGCCAAACAGTTTCCAGGCGATAACTTGAGGAGAAATTGAGCAATCTTTTTCAAACTTCTTATGATATGACTATCTAATTGATAATGGCCATAACATTACATGTCCATCACAGTATTAGCCAACTGTTTTCTTTTCAACTCAAAAATGCAAATCAATTTGAAGTTGAATTTTGATTAATTACATAGTTTTTGAATTTGTTAACGAACAAGAACAAGCAGCTTGGCAAATACTGTGACTACAACAAGGCATCACAATAGTCCACGTCTGATAATAAAATTGTGTCAATGCAGTTAGTATGGATTGGAAAAATGCCAACTTTATAATATCGATAGCCATGATGCATTGTCAATTTGCTTTCAGTAATAGTGAAATATATGCAGAAATCAAACATGTTCTAAAACTGGCCTTCAACCTGTCAGTATTTTCAAATCTGATCAACAAGAACCAAGTGAAAGATATCATGTTTTTAGTTCAAGGACATTTTGAAAAATAACAACATAAGCTATAATACACACAACACAAAGAGTTCGCTTTTGTTATATTGTATGAATAAAGGAGCAAAGACATTATAAAATTATCACCCTTGTTGGAGTGCGACCCGACGGTTTGTCTCCCAGAGAAAAGTAAGGTCACCCGAGGGATGAATCACAGTATATGAAATGTGTATGAGTGCAGTAACTAGCCTATGGAACCCTCGGTCCTGTCTGTCTATAGGGTATCCAGTGATTCCCTGTCCCTTATTCAGGTCCAAGGTATCGCTGGTCCGAAGGAATCGAGAGGGTTAGATTGTGTAATAGAAGCGAGTGGTGCGAGTGTGAGTGTGTGTGGCGACTGAACAAATGAGAAAAGGTAAGTATGGTATCCTGTGTTCCCTTGGTCCTTATGCAGTGCCTATGTACCACTGGTCCAGTGGGACAAAGATGTCAGTTGTCTCTGAACAATTACCTCAGGACAATAAATGACTACCTTATTCAGGCAGTGCAAGTGGTCTACTTCTTATTCAGAAATAGCCAAAGCCTTCGATATATAGTTATTCATTTTTCAGAAATCGCTATTGGAATTACCATTCAGTTTTTCTGATGTTGACTCTTCGAACGTTTGTCTCCGATCTCTTGATTTCAGCCGTGTCTCCCCTTAAATACTCAGATAATCTCGAACCAAAACCAAAATAATCTCGAAACCAAACCAAATAAATCTGATCCGTGTTTTATCTCATAGTAACCATTTTCCCTTACATACATTTACACATCAAGAACGGCTCAGTATTATTTCCGTATTGTCTCAATAATTACCTGATGTAAATAATCAAAACCGAAAATAGAAAATAGCTTATGTAACAACGACTTAGATCTAATGATTCAATGGTATTTACACTCAAAAATCGATGTCTAAATAAATCACAAAGGTAAGCCAAATAAATTTCATCATAATACCCACGACTCTAAGAAATGCGTCCTCGCATTTAAACTGATCAAGAGGACCTAAAATCAAAACCACCTAGTGTTTAACCAGCGGTCACTAAGCATATGTACAGGTTATCCTTTCTGGTAACAATCTAACGTGCATACCATCGACCCGGTCGGTTCTAAATTTAGCTCACACATAGCTTCTAAGCACTCTACAATGTCTCGTCAATCTGACAACATTTACTGACATATGCTCAGTTGTCGTTCAAATCAAAACTTACGACAAGCGGATATCATGGGTTTGTGTCTTCAAACAACTTCTTAATTGAAACTACTAAGATCGTCATCAACCGGGAACACTACATCTCGTCTACGTATCATGCCGCATTAAAAGCTAGTGGTAACAGGTGTAATGAAGCTAGCGGAAATTTTACTGAATTTCGATCAGAATACCGTGTCAAAGAGGAAAATTGTAACTGTCACTATTAAAGATATTGCCAAAACAAGTTCTGAAAAATTTAGTCTAAACAGAAGCACTCAGGGCTTAAGTTAGGGTTTTTTTAACATGCACAGGGCGTGACGTTTCCCTGTACACGGGACCTCGGATTTCACGTCCCCATCCGACGGACGGAACCCCCCCCCCCTTTTTTAAGCTGGAAGTTTCCCCGGGACGTAAATATATACAGTAAACAAAATCAAAGTTGGTATCCTTTACCCGTAAAGTCACTTCCTGACGTCTCTATCACTGGGCACCGGCGTAACTCCCGACGGGTGCACACGAACGTATTTACAAGATATACAGATCCGTAATCGACGAAAAATTCAATCGTCCACCTGGGCTCCTTGGCCACCTTCCTGACATGGTGGTGCACAACAATGTTAGTAGAAGCCTCCATAATCCATGGAGTCTGAGTGCCCATGTTCCTTGTCCTTGGTCTTGGGGTCATCCTAATTCCAATAGCTGCTGTTAGTTGAGGCGATGTCGTCGGACTGACGAAAAACACTGGGGAAGCGGACGTTGACGTTGAAATCGTCAAAGCTGGACGGACAGCAGTTGCCGTAGTTTTGGGGACTTTGGCGGGAAATTGCACTTCAGCCGTCAACTGTTCAATCAGCTGTCTTTTCCTTGCAGATTCTTGCTTATTGGCTTTCCCAGTGGGTGCGACATCTGGACTACTTAAACTCACTTTCCCTTTAGTGGTGACTGGAACCTCCCTCACAACTTGGCTAGAGGGTATATCCGACTCTAAATCAGATTCGGGAACGTAAATCGCTTTGGGGTGCTTCCTTTTCTGGTGCCTCTTAAGGTCTCTAGCATGGGTTGCAGCATATTTACAGGCTGGATCAGTACAAACATGGGCTGTCGCTGCCCTCTTATCCTCACAGCATTCCATAATTTGTTCGCCCCACTCTTCAGATGACGAGAACTTCTCCCAACAAACTGGACATCTATAGTTCTGCTCCGGAGTTGTTGTGTTTTGACTTGCCATGTCGACAACAGTGCCCGCCGGAACAATCTTGACATCATCGGTGACATTCATAAGTCTGAATGGAACAGTTTCACTATCTTGTACAAGTATTTTAGCTACAAGAGCCTTATCCTTCCCTAAAAATTCTTCGCATGGCTCAACCAAGCCGGTTTCTGAACAGTTAGGTATGTGATCTAGGACCCGCCCCGGAATAACAACTTCGGATCGTGGTGCAATACTTATGCTGTCCTTTGCGACTACCCTATAAACTCCTAATAACCCTTGCAACGACCATTGGTATTTTCTGATGGTCCCGAACCAACACCCATTTCTCTAGATCGATAGTGCACCTATTGTTCTTAAGAAAATCTAGCTCTAAAATACCATCGACCGTAAGGTCGGCTATGACGGCCTCCAAGACACTATGACAATTTCCTAGCTGGACAGAGACACTTATCTTACCCCTTGTATAAACTGGTGCCCCATTAGCAGCCGTCATTTCCTGGTTGATTTGTCGAATCTCTGGCCTGTCGCGCCATTTAAACTTTTCGAACAGGACATTGGAAACCAAACTGACAGTTGCCCCTGTATCGACTAGAAACTTGGCAGGGATCCCATTGACTACTAAATCTACATACAACCCATCATCCTCATTTATGGTATTTGTACCCAAGTATACATTAGGCTTCCGCCTACCTTTCTTTCTGGAATGCATTGGCTTAACAGAAGGACTCGTGTTTGTATGATCACTACCCTTTTCTTTCTTCGGAGAGGGACAGTTTCTTGCTACTTGCCCCGGTTCCCCACAATTATAACACTGAAATGATCTATCGCCACTCCTATTACCCGAAAAAGCGGCCCGTTGGCCCTTTTCTTATATTCATCTAACTCTTTTCGTAAATTTGCTATCTTTTCATTCATTGCAGCCAGCATCCCCTCTATCTTATCTGACAAACCTGGTTCTTTTCGACCCTTTGCTAGTGTCAACGGTGTTCTCTAACACCCATAAATGAGCTTTGCCGGTCTCGGCCTTGTAAAATGTTTCTCAAGTTCAACCGCTAAGCATACAGCGGAATTCAGGGTTAGGGGGCGAGACTGTTTAATTCTAATACGCATTTCACTATTACTCAATGCGTCAATAAAATGTTCCATTGCCAACGTCTCTCTGACTTCCCCCTGGGGCTTTGGGGTAAGCCTTATTTATCAAACGTCTGATCGCTTGCCCTAGCTCTGGCAACGATTCTGAGACTCGTTGTCTTCTTTCCCTGAGCTGTACCCTGTACAACTCGTTCTGATTGGGTAGGGGAAATCTCTCCTCTAGTGCCTTAACAAACGATTCAACATGACCTTTCTTATCCTCAGGTACATCACCTAATATCCCTTGGGCCTGTCCTCGCAACGCTGCAGCAAGGGTACAGCCCTTTGTCATATTCATCCCAACCATTGATGGAGGCACAGGCATCAAAGTGGGAGTGAAAATCATTCCAGTCATGGTTGCCGTCATAAGTTGCAACTTTGATATCTCTGTTTTCCTCTACCGCGAACATTTGGATCACCCACGGGAGGTTCCACTTGTTCGTCCCAGAATGTTACTTTTTGTTTATCTCTTTGTTCCCGTTCCCTATGTTTCTGAGTTTCCCTACTATATCTTGTTGGTTTCTTAGGTCTAGCCCCACCGTCGCATAAAAATGCATTTTCTAATGGTGTTTGTAAAATATGTGTGGATTGATCGTATGCATGTTGGCTAGATTTTTGTGTTGTTCCGACCCCTGAGTCAGCCTGATCTTGTGTTTTTGACACAGGAGTAGAATGTAATGGGCCTGTTTCGGCTATGCTATCCCTTAACTCTTTCTCTAACTTAGCTATTCTCTGATCTAATTTTCGGACTGGGTCCATATTGAAACCTGGCCTACTACTAGCAATATGGCAGATCCCACCGCTGCAACCAGAAATTCTGTAACGTGCAGGGGGTCTCCCACGTTCCACACGCCAGTGGGGTTTGTACCTTGCAGTACACGAGAGTCCGTAACAAGGTTATTCCCTGGATCTGCCGAATTGTGGTTTTGTTTGCTTTTCTAAATTGTGTGTTAGCTCCTAGTGACTTAATACCGAATTCCCTGACTTCAAAATGCTTAACTGTGGCCCAAACTTACCATATCAAAGATACTTTCTATATGAAATGAAATGGACGAAATGCATAAACCTTAACGTATCCCTACATGAAGATGAAATGAATCGCAGTATATGAAATGTGTACGAGTGCAGTAACTAGCCTATGGAACCCTCGGTCCTGTCTGTCTATATGGTATCCAGTGATTCCCTAGCCCTTATTCAGGTCCAAGTTATCGATGGGCCGGAGGGATCGATAGGGTTAGATTTTGTAATGGAAGTGAGTGGTGTGAATGTGTAACAGTGAATTCTTTCCACCAGTGTATTCTTTCCTTTTGGATAAAACACACTAGGGTAGACATTCCACGACAGAAATACACTAGTGCATTTCTTCTGACGGAATAAACACACTAGGGCAAAGTAGAAATACACTAGGGTATTTACGTACTCGGACATTCTACACACCGGATAGAAAGTATGCTTACAAATGTGTGTGCGTGTGAGTGGCGACGGAACAAATGAGAAAATGTAAGTATGGTATCCTGTGTTCCCTTGGTCCTTATGCAGGGTCTATGTACCAACGGGACAAAGGTGTCAGTTGTCTCCGAACAATTACCTCAGGACAATAAATGTCCACCTTATTCAGGCAGTACAAGTGATATACTTGTTATTCAGAAATAGCCAAAGCCTTCTGTATATAGCTATTCCTTTTTCAGAAATCGCTATTGGAATTACCTTTCAGTTTTTCTGATGATGACTCTTTGAACGTTTATCTCTTATCTCCTGATTTCAGCCATGTCTCTCTTTAAATACTCAGATCACCTCGAACCAAAACAAAAATAATCTCGAAACCAAAACCTTTCTATTGCGGATTTCAATACCACTAAATTCCCGGAGCTTATTTCCGTATTATCTCAATAATTACCTGATGTAAACAATCAAAATCGAAAGTAGAAACTAGCTTCTGTAACAACGACTTGGAACTAATGATTCAATGGGATTTACACTCAAAAATCGATGTCTAAATAAATCACAAAGGTGAGCCAAATAAATTTCATCACATATGTTTGTTGTCTGTTGAATCAAGGGAAGTAACTATAATTGGAAACACGTGAGGTGCCGTGGGAATTTCCTTGGGATTTCCTCGCGAGCGGTGGACCTTACTATGAGACCTTACGATTAGCGGTTGACCCAACCACAGTCGTATGAATTTTCATAAATAGAGAAAAATAGTGAAAATTTATATGTTGTGTTAATATGTCTTTTTATATATCCCCGTGTGACAATAAGTCGGTCAGTCATTGGATAATATTTAGTTTTTTTTTTCATGTTTGAAAAGTAAACATTTTTTTCTTTGCAATTATGTTCCTCGTCTATTCTTGCTCACATGTGTAAAGTTCCATGGAAAAAAGATCGATAATAATAACACACTGCAGTCGGGAAGCCAACGTCAACTTTCGTACCTCCTCCCATAAGGCTAAAAACATTTACGCAAGGGCAGATAATAATAACCCACCAGGTGTCGCCCATAATCGTAATGTCGTAACGACGTGTGTTTACCATGACGATGACGGAATAAACCTTATATGACAGATAAATATAAATAAATACATTCCAAAAAAGCGTGAATTATCATGGTTAAATATATAAGTTGCAGAAAAAACCAAAAAAGTGTTTATTAGACATAATATCGATATATACAACAAGGTATTTTCCAAGGTATTTGTTTTTGTTGTTGTAGCTAAGAATATATGGCGGGAAATTTTCGAGGCTAAAAATAACTGACACAAACGCATCCCATTGGTTGTCAATAAAAACTATGGTCAAAAATAGGTTTACCCATCATTCAAATGTGTAACGAAATATAAAAATAGCCATCATTCCGCCTTCAATTTGCAAAACGAGGTTTGTAACTTAGAACGCTGTCAGTCGCCATTTTTGATAAAGAAGACACTGAACAAAGTTTCCTGTGATGTTGAATAATTGAATAAATAAAAATAA
>MJUT01064191.1:37635-48177 GCA_002080005.1 Gigantidas platifrons
GGATGTTCAATCTTTACAAAGTAGTTATTTCTTGGTTTTGACTGAGGGATGTTGATTATTCAAATAATATGGCCAAACGTTAAATGTTTTGTTTAAGATAGTAACGAAAATGACGTTGACCTTTTCCCGTATTATTGATTTTGATGACGCAACCAATCTTGTTTTTTTTAAATAAGTATATTCATGCGCGGTAGTTGACGCATGCCTAATTGTGGACTGACCTAATAATTTTGATATCACGTCCAGTACGTTGAGATAACCTTTATCAATCGACACACTTCAAAGGAAAACTACACAAATTACCGATAAAATCTCTTATCATCCTTCCCTCCGGATATATCTACCTGCTGGCTCCATAAGTAAAACTCGTATCAAAGTCCGCGTGGGCTGAGCAGGACTTATCAACAGTCAGCAGGAGTTATCACCAAATTCTCCTAACATTTAAACGATAATTCCTGTGAAGATGGCAAAAATAAATAAAAGTCATCGACACCATTAGCTAGTTAACATTATTTTGTTTATACATATATTAAATTAGGAACTGTAGTGTTAGAAATATCAACAAACATCGTCCTACAAAAATGTACTTTACACAATTCTTGATAACCTCTGCTGAGACGTCATAATTTTTTACGTCATAAGGAAGGTTATGACGTTCATGTTTTCTAAATCGGAACGGCATTGGTAAAGCTTTAATGAAAATGGGTGACTTTGATGTTTGTAATAAAAAAAAAACCCAATGAATATCACAATTAAAGGAAAAATACAACAATCGTAACATTTATATAAACCTGTAAAAATGAATGGTATATTTGCAAACTACTTATGAACTACGGTTTTAGGGAAGCGTATTTTGAATATTTTGAATCATGTAATCTTTCCCGCGAAAATATAAATATAGATGCATCCGTGTTTATGTTTGATTTAAGGATGATAAATATGTCATCTGAATGTGAATATGATTGATACTGAAAAATATCAGCCTGCTCGACAGAATATGAAGTTCGTGACTCGTTCGCTTTGCTCACTCGCCAACAAACTTCATATTCTGGCTCGGCAGGCTGATATTTTCGGTATCAATCAATTCACATCCAGATAACATATACATATTGATCAAGTTCAAGTGTAGTAGTTGTTTTATTACATAAGGCTCTATTTTACTCTAATTTTGAAATTTTTGATAATTTTATCATTTTGAAATTTTTTGAAAATTTTGAAATCTTATGAAATTTTTGAAAGTTTTGAAATTTTATGAAAATTTTGAAATTTTTTGAAATTTTGAAATTTTATGAAAATTTTGGATTTTTTTTAATTTTTGAAATTTTATGAAAAATTTTTTAATTTTTTTTTTTTTAATTTTGAAATTTTGAATTTTTTTGAAAAGTTGATTTTTTTAATTTTATAATTTTGAAATTTTTTTAAAATTTTGAAATTTTCTAACATATTGATAAGCAAAAAGCAATTTCTGTGCAATAAAAAAAACATATTGCACTCTCGTGCCACGTAATTTCATTCATTGATTTTGCACGAGAGTGCAATATGATTTTTTATTTGCTAATCAATATGTTAGAAAATGGAATGTCACGTGTATTGCTTCTGACCAATAGAAAAACTTTAAAATAATGCCTTATGTAATAAATGTTTAATTACAACAAAAACAATGATTTCAGAAACCCAAATGTTATTTAAATACTTCCGGTTTTTTGTTCTCGTTGAAAAAAATAATTCGTATCAATTTTCAAAAAATAAAACTGTCATATCTATAATCAAGGACGTATATGAGATATATACAATATACGTACATTGTCGGTATATATATAGTATAACTAATCGTAGATTTTGAATATCAAAATAAGACCACGAGTGACCGAAGTACGCATAAGGATTAAACGAGTGGGCGGAACTTGTTCCGTCCACGAGTTTAATCGTTAATGCGTATTCGGTCACGAGTGGTCTTATTTTGATATTCAAAATGTATGATTTAGTTATACTGTTTATTATATAGACTTTCAAAATTTCTTATATATTATTTTTTTTATTTGTATATTTGATTGCACGCGTGTGAATCTACGAGCAATGATACTACAGGGTTCAGTTGGAAGGATCTGCCATCTTGAAAATGTGAAATCCTGTTTTTCGTATTTACAACAATGTACAAAAATAATTAAAATGCTTACCTTGAAAGCTTATTGTAGTTAAATTAAATCACAATTGAAGCGTATACGAAGCCAAATAGTGTCTAATATTTACATTTCAAACTGCAAGTCTTCATATGACGTCAATGACGTCATCTTGGTTATGTGCCAAAGTCATCAATAACATTTCGCGGAATTTTTTCAGCTTACAATCGTATGTGTATTCACCGTTGCACAACAAGGGACGTAACCACCACACTTATAGCTTTGCAAAAGTAGTTCCGGCGGGAAAAAATTGATATTTCACATGTGAAATACCGGAATTTATTTCACGGATAAATCCCCATAATTCACACCTATCTATATAATAAATAAAATTTATTTGTACAAGCTTTAGAAACATGCTGAATAGCGAGCCTTTGGCGAGCTTTTCAGGCCTGTTTCGCAGCGAGTACAAATGAATTTTATATTTAACGACAATGTACGTATTTTGTGTTTATCCTGCAATGTAAAAAAAGTCGGAAACCTTGTCAGATTTATCAACAAAAACGACAGGAACAAGCGTCATTTCTCGATCGCCTTTCATAAATGTCGTCAATGGTGTCTTCTTCGTAGTCAGCGTTACATTAGTACTGTTTTCTTAATTGTCTGCGGCCTCCGCTCTACACATTGCTACAGGGCACCAGGAAAGTTTATTCGTAGGCTGAAAAGTTTATTCGTCTAGTGCGAAAGTTTATTCGTATAGTACGAATAAAGCAAAAATTTATTCGTATAGCATATTTGTACAGCAAATGTACTGATTGCAGGATAAATTTACGTCCTTGCTATTATATTCTGTGAGTATTGCTATTGAATATTTACAACGGTTTTTTTCAAAATAAAGCTGTAAGTACTGATTATTTCAACAAGGCGTCGTCATAATAATCGGTTTTGAAATAGAATTAAATGGACGAAATCGAAGAAAAAATATAGTATAGCTAATCGTAGATTTTGAATATCAAAATAAGACCATGAGTGACCGAAGTACGCATAAGGATTAAACGAGTGGGCGGAACTTGTTCCGTCCACGAGTTTAATCGTTAATGCGTATTCGGTCACGAGTGGTCTTATTTTGATATTCAAAATGTATGATTTAGTTATACTGTTTATTATATAGACTTTCAAATTTTTTTATATATTATTTTTTTATTTGTATATTTGATTGCACGCGTGTGAATCTACGAGCAATGATACTACAGGGTTCAGTTGGAAGTGTCTGCCATCTTGAAAATGTGAAATCCTGTTTTTCATATTTACAACAATGTACAAAAATAATTAAAATGCTTACCTTGAAAGCTTATTTTAGTTAAATTAAATCACAATTGAAGCGTATACGAAGCCAAATAGCGTCTAATTTTTACGTTTCAAACTGGAAGTCTTCATATGACGTCAATGACGTCATCTTGGTTATGTGCCAAAGTCATCAATAATATTTCGCGGAATTTTTTCAGCTTACAATCGTATGTGTAAATTCACCGTTGCACAACAAGGGACGTAACCACCACACTAATAGTTTTGCAAAAGTAGTTCCGGCGGGAAAAAACTGATATTTCACATGTGAAATACCGGAATTTATTTCACGGATAAATCCCCATAATTCACACCTATCTATATAATAAATAGATTTATTTACAGTGTCCCGTTGACCCCAGTGTTAAAATATTATACAATTAATTACTCCCAAAGAAGTCAATACCAGGATATGGGGACCTCGAGACTTGACACTCAAGGTGACCTGACCAAGGCCAACGGTCGAGGTCAGGTCAGGTCACCGAGAGTGACAAGTCGGGAGGTCCTCATATCCTGGTATTGACTTCTTATGTAGTAATCAATTGTTTTATTATACCGAAATAAACTGGATAAGGCTGTTACCTTGTCTATTGTCATTGGGCGTTTTTATTGCAGAGAAACCAGTTTAGGTTTTAACTCGGTTTTTCAAACTTTGTATTTATTGTCCAAACTAGTTTTGAACCAGTTTTAAATCCGAACCGTTTTTTTTTATTTATCGACGCTAAACTGAAACTAGTTTCCAAAACTCATCAAACCACATCCGAGTGTGGTTTTGACGGTTTGACATCTTGCTTTTAATTGTAAATTTTGCTGGTATTACCAGTTTTTAACCCGTGCACAATGGTTGACGCTTGCACACCAAAATCTGCGTAATGCATATCGCGCTGAAGATCAACAGTATAGAAGTAGAAGTAGAAGTTCAAAATGGCGACCGCTGAAGTAACCCGAATAATCCAGTCGTTATATTACGCTTTGCTACATTAGTGATTAGCGAGTAGTGATAGAGGATAGAGGGCGCTGAATTATTCGAGTTACCACTGAAGTTTTGATTTTGGAGTCCAGCATTTATCTCGAACAGTTTGATTGTTTAGAGCAATTTAATGACAATCCATGCTGTACCAGTGATAGTAATTTATGTTCAACTGATTTAATGAGCCCTTTTTGACTGCAAAGTCTACACGAAGGGTTACAAGGTTGCTGTCTTGCAAATTTGTCTGACGCAAGCATGAAACTTCAAAAAGTCTAAAAAATGTAACTGATTGTAATGCTATTTTGAAAAAAACTGTATACTCGTTCATATATATATTGCATTAAAATATTGATCACCTACAAGTCAGCCATTTTTATTTATATGTATAAAACCATCTATTTATTACAAAAGACAAACCAATGAACTAGTTTCAAACCAGTTTTGAACCAGTTTCTAAACCGGAAAACCAAACTCAAACTGGTTTCTTTGCAATAAAAACTCCCTATGTCTTATAATTTTTAAATTCTAATAGAGTACGGAAATAATTCTTGGTCGTCACCGGATATATAATCGTGTTTTAATCATGTCAAAACTTCCGGTGTAGTAATGAATGTCACCTGTGCATCATACTGCATGTACACTATTTCCTAAAATGATGGTATGTATGCTTCAGATTATAAACTTGGATAATGTTCAAGTGTTTTATACACATCCAGGGGAGGGGTGGTCGTGATGGTATGGCAGTGGGATCTACAAAAATATGTGATAAAGTTTGTCAGTTACTTCTTCTTCCTTTATACTTGCGACAGGTCAGTGGTTTTCTCCACAGGGGCTCGCAGTTATATTTTCACATCACCAAGTAGTGTTAAAAAGAAGAAGGGAGGACACTTTTTTGGGGGGCCAAAAGTGAAAGTAGAGTTTTGGCACCTTTTTTCGCTTAAAAAACGGTTTATTCTTTGGTCTTCCCATAAAATTAATGCAAATATCGATGTTTTTTGCTGATTGACTGGTTTACAGTGGAATAACACTCGTTTTTAAATTCCAAGTGGTGCGGACAACTTCTTATCAATATTGAAGTCTATATCGTGGAATAGTGAAGGTCACGTGGAGTGTTCAGCCAATTAAATGTATGATTTTTATACTGATATGCAATAACATGTTTTATTATACCTCATATATTAATTACCATAAATAGATTAATTTGATTGGACGATGGGTAAAAATCAGAACACGTGATCACACAGGACAAAAATCATATTCCGTGAAATAAAGATCATATTCCACCACTTCGGAAGCCTCACAGGTTTTCCCGCCCGAGTTATCATTCTTTGACATGAAAACGTCAGAGGCACTCGGAACGCATCATTTGCTGCAAATGTAAACAATACATATTGAAATGGGATGCAGTTGGTTCAATACTGAAACACACAAAAGG
Source organism: Gigantidas platifrons (assembly GCA_002080005.1). Classification (NCBI taxonomy): domain Eukaryota; kingdom Metazoa; phylum Mollusca; class Bivalvia; order Mytilida; family Modiolidae; genus Gigantidas; species Gigantidas platifrons. Next base: position 43,505 of record MJUT01064191.1, read on the forward strand.
AAAACATCAATAAACAATAAAAACATGCATCAAATACATCGATAAAAAATCTCGTTATGAGACCAAATCTCCAGTCAAAAACTTGCAAATCTCCAGTTGTAGCATAGCAACTCTATCACATGTATGTTTGCAGGCAGCTGTTACAATGTGGTTTTTAAATATCTGAGACAACGTTCCAATGGATTTAGAATATGTTTGCCAGCAGTATTTTACATATACCGGTATAATATGTGTTTTCTTGGTTTCATGAGGTATAATAAAACATTTATAGCAACATGCCATGCGGGTATAGGAAATATGAAAATTTATTCACCCACGAGTACATGTATCATATTCCCCTGGGGCAATGCCCTCGGGGAATATGATACTCTTGGGTGAATAAATTTTCATATTTCCCTCACCAGCATGCAATAAATGTATAATCTGCCCTGGCAAAATATTTGATAAATAGATTAATACATGGCCTTTTTCATATTGCCATTGTTATCAGCCCTCGACTGATATCGTCCCTCGGGGCCGATATCAAGGTCTCATGCTGATGAAAAAGCCATGTATTAATCTTTAAGTTATTGGTGTGGAGGGCAATATCAAGATATATATACAGTATTACAATTTACAGACTGTCCAAATGTAGTGGTACTGACCAGTGGAAATGATATTAGCCGAGTCGGAATATTAGAATTGAAAAAGAAGGTAAAATAAAGTACAAGAAATGTGTGCATCACAAAATACGCCCGTCTATATAAATTATCAAACGGTATAATGGTAATGACCCCAAAATAAATAGGGTTCTTCCCCTTACACAGGGGAATCATGTGGCAAAGTTTGGTAAAGATCCAATATACAGAACTAAAGTTATCATGTGGAAACGACCCTGTTGTCAAAAATTCTATTTATAGTAATGATGACCTTGACCTTTGCCCTAATGACCCCAAAATAAATAGGGTTCTTCCCCTTCCACAGGGGAATCATGTGGCCAAGTTTGTTAAAGATCAAATATACAATTTGTACATGACTTATCATTTTTTTTATTTCTAAATAGGCCACCCCCATTTCCACCCAGAACGCCGCCATTTTGACAAATGATGGTAAACAATCCTTAATAAATACAAATCTGGAGCACTATTTTCAATAAAACTCCTTCTATTCATTGAAAAATATTTATATTGTCACAAAAATGACGACTCCGCTTCAATATTCGGTATGATGAGAGAAGAGAGGAGTTTGAAATTTAAATTTGATTCTTGACCGCCCATAATACACAAAATATAGATCATAATAGGCGGGATTATGAAGGTCAAAAGGGCAAATCGATTAATGTCAATTATTGATGAAATATGGGTGATACATCTACAAAAAGTCAATACTTTATTAATGATTGGTATTTAGGACAAATATTTTCACTTTATACCTGTAATTATGGTTTTATATATTTACAAATATTGGTTTAAATGTTGAAGCGATGAAAATTTCCACCATTAATCAAGGCACGCGCATCATCAACGAATTGCACTCTGGATAATCTCACTTGTTCTCGCCACGCAACATACTTACATGTACATACAATCTATGTTAAATCTTGCGAGATTCATATCCTTTCAGTTTCTACTATACAAATCCTTGATTGGATACATGTAGTTGATAGAAAATATGTATGCAAATCTGTTTGTTTTTTCGTGAACAGTTTTCACCTTTTTAAAGTGGTATTTTTGAACATGGGATAACTTAATGTTTTCTCTCCACAGGTGACATGATTTATTGCATTGGATTGTAGTTAGCTCAACACGAATGGATTCTCCCACTCCAAAATCTGTGGAATTTCTTGGTGTAAAACTGAAATACATTGATATCCACCGAAAAAAATCTTGGTGTATCTTTGGAGCATTTGGTCATAAATCAGCAGGGTTTCTCACCTGAATCGGTGGGCCGCGGTAAAATTTATGATTTTAATCCCATTGATCTATGCCGCTTTCCCCACGGGATAGACAGGTGTTATTAAAAATCAATAACTCATGTAAGCATAATTGTCGTTTGTGTGACTATTTATAATATTTGTCATCAGTAAAAAATATTTCCCTGGTTCCGCGTGTTTTCCCTTTTGCTAAAAACACTAAAATTCCCGGAATCAATATCTCGCATAGGGGTATGGACATTTGTCAATTGCCAGTACCCCATCAGGCATGGGCTTAGTCTTCTTCTTCTTCGTTATAGTATATAAACTCATTTAGAGTACTCAATACTTTTGTGTTTGCACACACGCGGAATTTGGTAGATATTTACAAATATGCAAAGTGCCAAAGTTTAGGTGAATAATGTACAAGTGCTCGGATAAAAACAAGTTGGCCTTCCATTTAGACTGCTATGCAGGCTCTGAAAGCATCACATGTAGGTGCTTTCACAGTGGCGTCCGGAAGTAGATTGCACTGTACAACAGTTCTTGGGAAGAACGAGTATTTGAAATAGTCGTGTCTGGTGCTGAATAACTGGAAGGATAAGCTGTTATTGTGTCTGGAAGGCCTGTTCAGTGGAATTAAGTAGTGTTGCACTGGAATGGCAACTAAGCCGTTTACTGCCTTATAAAGTAGACATAGTCTGGTGTTCATACGTCTTTCTTCTAGTGGTTGCCATTTTAGATTTTCTAGCATAGTTGTTACACTAGCGCTGTAATCATAGTTGTTATACACATATCTGGCTGCTCTTCTCCGGACTCTTTCTATTTTATCTATATTCTCTTTGGTATATGGGTCCCAGACGGCTGAGCTGTATTCTACTTTTGGTCTTATTAAAGTATTAACAGCCATTATTTTTGTATGTTGTGGTGCTTTCTTGACGTTCCTTCTTAGCATACCCTGGGCTTGATTTGTGCTCGCCTCGATGTTGTTGATGTGATTGTTCCAGCTCAAGTTGTTGCTTATGGTTATTCCTAAGTATTTCGTTTCTGTTACAATTTCCAGTTGTTGGTCATGCATCATGTATGGATGTTTCTTTGTTGTTCTTGCTCTGGTGATGTGGATGACATTACATTTATCCACATTAAATGCCATTTTCCATTTTCCTTCCCATTCAATAAGCTTGTTTAGGTCATTTTGTAACAAAACCTGGTCTTCTTTGGTTTTGATTGGCCTGTAGATGGTACAATCATCGGCAAATAATCGGATGTTTGAAGTAATATTATTTGTGATGTCGTTGATGTATATAAGGAATAGAATAGGACCCAGTACACTTCCTTGTGGTACTCCAGGTGCTACTGCTTGTGTTCTGTTGTTCAAGAATGATTTGATCCAGTTCTTGTTGTTTCCATGGATTCCATAATGTTCTAGCTTGTGCAGTAGTCTTGGGTGGCTGACTTTATCAAACGCCTTCGCAAAATCCAATACTATCATGTCTGTTTGATAGTTTTTATCCATGTTAGATTTTAAATCATGTACAAGTCCTATTAGTTGGGATTCACAGGACCTCTGATTTCTAAATCCATGTTGATATTCTGATAGTATTTTGTTTTCATGTAGATGTTTCATGACGTTTGATACTATTATATGCTCCATTAACTTACAGAGAACGCAAGTCAATGAGATGTCGTGGTCCCTTCTTGTAGATCGGACATACTAGAGCATGCTTCCAGTCAGATGGAGTTTTTCCTAATTTCAGTGATCGTTGAAAGATCATTGTCACGATAGGTGTAAGTTCGTGTGCAAGTTCTTTCAGTAACCTTGGTGTTAACTCGTCCGGACCACATGATTTGTTTGGATTTAGGTTCCGTAGTAGTTTTTCTACATCGTTTTCCGTTATACTTATTTCTTGCATTTCTTTAAAAACTTCCTTTGGCATGTCTGGCATTTCCTTGTCTGTGTCAGTGGTGAAGACTGATTGAAACTGTTTGTTTAACAGGTGTGTTTTATCTTGAATTACATTTACTATTTCTCCAAATGCTTTTAAGGTTGGTACTCCATTTGATTCTTTCCTAATTGATTTTAAGTAGGTAAAGAATTTCTTTGGGTTTGGTCTTTCATGTGTGCTAGCTACTGGGGCAATGATGTCAGATATGTAATTCCAGTAAGCCTCTCTGGTTTTTTTTTGTGTTAGGTGTTTAAGCATCTTGAATTTATCTCGGTGTTTTCCTTTGTTGCCATGTTTCTACATTTTACTGTATGCAGGGTCTCTTTTTCTCATCACTTTACGTAGATCTGATGTTATCCACGGATACCCAGTGTTATGTTTAATTGTGCATTTAGGTATGTATTTGTTGACTTGGTCTTTTACAAAGGTCTTAAACTCATTCCATATTGCATCGATGTCATTATTGTTTTTGTTTTTCTCTATGAATGTATCTGAGAAAGCTTCTACTTCCCTTTTGATGGAATCATAGTCTGCTTTTTTATATAAGAAAGCCTCCCTTGGTGCTGTTTTTGTCTTAACTGGTTTGGTTGTGGCTTCTATATAAACAAGGTCGTGATCTGATATGCCAGGACATACCTCAGTTCTATATATTGTAGAGGGTTTGTTGGTTAGAAACAGATCTAATGTGTTGTCCCCTCTTGTTGGTTTAATCAACAGTTTGTTGTTAGCTCTATAAATCCCTGGTAGATATCAGCATTCTTACTGTTTTCTTTGACATGTATGTTGTCCAGGTCTTCCCAGTTTATCTCTGGTAGATATCAGCATTCTTACTGTTT
>MJUT01064191.1:60774-72422 GCA_002080005.1 Gigantidas platifrons
ATGATTAAACATGAGGAAAATGTTTTTAAAAAATCCAAAAAAGACAGATTTTGAGAAGATAAATTGTATATAAATGATAATACACAGGTTATTGGTACAGTTTTATTTGAACTCTTTTAGTTAGGGTTAGGGTTATGGTGTTTAATGCCACTTTCAACAATATTTCAGTTAAAACTAACACTATAAAAATAAAATGTCAGTTAAAAGCATCGCTGGTGTAATGCCAATGGTAAGCATGCTTGCCTTTAGTATGGTATATCATGGATTCAAGACAGGATTGGGTCAAACCGAAGAGTAATAAAAATGCAGCATTAAGTAGTAAGTGCAAAGACTGATTGGCTCAGAGTGGGGAAACATNCCTCTGGTCCTATTTGTGACAGCTAATTGTACAGTTGTTACCTCCTCTGGTCCTATTTGTGACAGCTATTGTCATCAATTTGCAATTATCCATTTTCTTATGAAATGCATAAAAGTTCAAAAGTACACTGAGTTGTTAAAAAACATTACTGAAAATGATATATCACCTGTTCCCAAGTCAACAAAATCACCAGAACAGGTAAACCTTCCAAAATTGTGTTGCATTCCTTGTTCATGAAAGTTCATTGTTTTTTTTTTGTTGGCTTTATATAAAAATTCCAATTCCTTTGCACCATCTAAACACCAATTGTATGAACCACTACAAAGTTAACATTTATTTTGTTGATCAGATATGCAAGAGAGAGCTGCCACTGCATGATATGATTAAACATGAGGAAAATGTTTTCAAAAAATCCAAAAAAAACCAGATTTTGAGAACATAAATTGTATATAAATGATAATACACAGGTTATTGGTACAGTTTTATTTGAACTCCTTTTAGTTTGGGTTGGTGTTTAATGCCACTTTCAACAACATGTCAGTTAAAACTAACACTATAAAAATAAAATGTCGGTTAAAAGCATCGCTGGTGTAATGCCAATGGTAAGCATGCTTGCCTTGAGTATGGTATATCATGGATTCAAGCCAGGATTGGGTCAAACCGAAGAGTAATAAAAATGCAGCATTAAGTAGTAAGTGCAAAGACTGATTGGCTCAGAGTGGGGAAACATGTACCTACAGACTGTTGTTTCAGTGAGCTAGCACTATGAAAATCCATCTTCTTGCCATTCACAAATAGTGCTTGTTACATCTAAGATAGCATGCAACATTCAAGGATTAGTTAAAGGAATAAGAAGCTGTCTTGAATTGTTTCATCTGTATTCTGTCTTATTATAGAATTACCATAAAATAATGAATATATTAATTTTTATAATAGGTAACAAAACAGACAAAATAAATGACAAAGAAATACCTACCCATATTGGTCAACAATTTGCTGACAGATACGAGATGGATTTTATAGAGACATCAGCTAAGGAAGCTGACAATGTTGATAAACTCTTCTACACAATTGCCAATAAATTGACAAAGGAAGCCAAACAAGGGGAGCTAACTTCAGAAAAAGACAGTGTGACATTTAATGATAATACAACCAGTATTTCTAACTGTAGTGGCTGTTTTAAATTTTAATTTATTTTTTAATTTGTGACTCAAACTTTGGAGATATTATGGTATGAATTGTCTAAATACATGGCATTGATGTGACTGACATAATTTGTGATATTTTATGGATCTGGAAAGATGGATTGTTTTTTATGAGCATAATTTTGACATTATTTGTTCTGTAAACATTAATTGATGATAACATAAGAGTTCAAATTATTGATTAATTGATGATAGTGAAAGAGTACTGTGATTGAAATTCTTGTTTAAAAGTTTTATTCTATCCATAAATCTTGCCTCAAAGAACAACTTGTTTCTTATTAATAGTGTTCTGTATTACTGTATAATGAAAATGATCACTTTGATGTGGTAATTATGTAGTACAGTACATTATCTATGATTTGTAAAGTTTTCCTTTTCGGTCTTGACACACGATAATATAGGGTTATTGCATGAATATTGGTGAATAAATTAATTTTAGAGTCACATGTCATTTTATACGTGTTTTGATTGGTTTAAAAAGTTGAGGTTATTTGTCAATGAACGGAATGTAAAAATAGATGTCGTTCTCAAGGCGTCGCATATCAAGCAATAAGCATGATAATAACATATTATCGCTGTTAAGCATACAATCGTGGATTTGTTTTGCCTCAAATGGACTTCATCGATGCAACATTGCTCTGAGACATTGATTCTCTTAAAACAAATCAACAATTAATTTCATTGTAACTGTGATGTCTGTTTGACAAAACCTCGTTAAACATACGGTACTATCATTGTGATGTTTTGCTCGAAATGGACTTCTCAACGCATTTTCAGGCTTCACCTTAGATAGGACATTGCTCTGAAAAATCTATTCTTGCAAAACAAATGAACAACAGTATATATAAATTTCATTTTAAAACTGGTTTTGAGTCACTAATCACTAATCACTAAATAAATAAATTGTAAATGAATGAATGAATTTATGTTTATTCATCAACATAACAACAAAATAAATAACTTGTAAAAATCAACAAAATAATTCACCGTATTTATCACAGGTATTGAACATAACTTTTCAATAATTATAAATCAGACTTCCAATTCATATCATTTGTGTCATAAAAAAATTATTGTCACATTTCCCTGGATATTTGAGTATGGGAATTGTGTTATTTTGGAGTTGGGTAAAATGGGGGCCAAAACGATAGCTGTTTGCTTATTAGAGTTATTATTAGTAACCGTTGACTGGACAGAGTTATTACTGATGAAAATTAGAGTAACTGTTTTGTTTTCATAGTTCTCAATAGTCAATACGATGGCGTAAATATCTACATCCGCCATCACTAAGATAACTACTGATGGAAGCTTGGATACATTTCAATGAATCGGGTTCGTAATCCTGTTTGAATTTCGTGCGCGCTGAAAAAAAATCTTGCCAGGTGCATGTACATTTCCTCGACTCCAATATATTCAGGATTACGGTGTTCTCCCGCTGTTGGTAACCAATCCTTGAATATCCTTATATTACTCTCAGTTTTACGTTTTACGTGTCACAATGACGTCATCGACGCAGGGCACAGTAACCGGTTATTTGCCCCGGGCACCGATATGGATCAGGAACGTCTTCGTTTATCACACATGCAAAACGGTACGGATAACGTACAAATATGTGATAAACAATTATATTATACCCCCACTTGTAGAGAGGGGGCTATATTGCAATCACCTTGTCTGTCCATCCGTCCGTTCACTCTTTCGTAACAGATATCTCAGCTTCTACTGGAAGAAATGATTTTATATTTGATATATGGCTTTTGCATGGTGACTTGTACCGTGTCTCCCCTTTCCAGGTTTACCACACTTCTCCTTCCTGTTAACAGTGCGACTTCGAATTTTTCATGTTTGCCGTAATGAAAACTTTCGTAACAGTTATCTCAGCTTCTACTGGAAGAAATGATTTTATATTTGATATATGGCTTTGGCATGGTGACTTGTACCGTGTCTCCCCTTTTCAGGTTTACCGCACATCTACTTCCTGTTTTACAGGACGACTTAGAATTTTTCATGTTTGCCGTAATGAAAACTTTCGTAACAGTTATCTCAGCTTCTACTGGAAGAAATGGTTTTATATTTGATATATGACTTTGGCATGGTGACTTGTACCATGTCTCCCCTTTCCAGGTTTACCGCACATCTACTTCCTGTTTACAGTGCGACTTATAATTAATAATGAAAACTTTTGTAACAGTTATGTCAGCTTCTACTGGAAGAAATGATTTTATATTTGATATATGACTTGTACCGTGTCTCTCCTTTCCAGGTTTACCGCACATCTACTTCCTGTTCACCGTGCGACTTACAAATGAACGTAGCGTGCAACATCTTGTTAAATATTTTGATTATTGTTCAACATGTTTCAATGGGTAATTTTTGTGCCAAGTATTTTGAATGTTATTGTATGAGCTTTAACATTGCAGTATTTTGAATGTTATTGTATGAGCTTTAACATTGCAGTATTTTGAATGTTATTGTATGAGCTTTAACATTGCAGTATTTTGAATGTTATTGTATGAGCTTTAACATTGCAGTATTTTGAATGTTATTGTATGAGCTTTAACATTGCAGTATTTTGCTTATGATTATTGTTGTTAACATATTTCACTTGCTTGCATGAATTTTAGCTTTATTCATATTGAACTTTTATATGTAAATAATTTTAAAAGATTTTTTTTAATAACTAACATATTTTACTGTGAAGTTCAAATTCCAAAGAGTCAATGTATAGAAATAGTAACCAATCTTGACCTGATGCAGGTTTTGTGTTAGAAATGTGTGTAATCTAATTAAAATTGAATTGCTTCCCCTTTTCTGGTAACCATGGATGCATATATGGTCCTTGAAGTAAGATATCTCCCAGTTGGTCAACTCTAACTCGATTGTAAAAGGTCACCTGAATGTGACCTCTCACAGAGTTGTGTTAGATCTTTATGCACAATATGCCAGAAAATGGGAAGCTTTTAAAAATCTAATTTTAATTAGATAGGAATTTTATGAAAAGCAAATTTTTTAAATAATTTTGGAACTTATTCATTGTTTACTATAAGAAACATGTAGAATTTTCAATAATTATGAATGATATTAATTAAACTGTTGGTTTGCTATTCCCATAGAAACACAGTATTTAAAATGTAATGTTATTATTCTAATCAATTTGTTTGTTCTCTAACGTTATCACTGTATAGGGCAATATTTCTTTCATATTTGTTGTTGTGAGTTATGAGTGAATGACTCACATTCAAATACCGGTAATTAGCCAGTTCAAGATTATGTGGCTCATTTGTTATGAGACTAAGATGAGTTGATACTCTAATTTTGTCTGGCTATCAATTTGATTTTTAAAACTATATATACTTGTATAATGATGTTACAAAATTAAAAAAGCGTATATTTTTTAACAAATATTTGTATGATATGCATACTTAACCACAAATACACAAGAAGGCTATGTAATGATATATTGAATTCAAAATATGAAATATTGAACCTGCTTTGTTTTTCATTATTTAGCCATATGGAAATTTGGTTTGCAGTCAGCATGGCAAATCTGTAATTATGAGAGAAAAAAAAAAGTTGTAGGAAGAAAAATAATAATTATATGTTGCAAAAATAAACCACAATGATAAAAACATCTTTAGAATATATATAATGTATGTATATAATGATCCATGTTAGAACTTGGATATAAATTGTGAAATATTCAAAAATGGTTATAATTATCAAATGAAATGAATGTTTGTTCAAAATAATTTAGTATTGTTTGTTATGTAATTATTGTTATCGAAAACGCATTAACTTTTTTTTTATTGAATTTTTATTTTTAAACAATGTATGATAAACCTTCAAAATAACATTGATTAAATGGACAATAATATGTAGGAATTTGTTCATTACCAGAAAAGTTGGAAGATACCAAGGCCTTAGGGGGTAATCAGAAGATACCAAGGCCTTAGGGGGTAATCAGAAGATACCAAGGCCTTAGGGGGTAATCAGAAGATACCAATGCCTTAGGGGGTAATCAGAAGATACCAAGGCCTTAGGGGGTAATCAGAAACTGTAAACACAACAAAACTAAAGATTGAGCAACACAAACCTCGCAAAAAATGTGAGTAAACTCAGATGCTTAGGAAAGGTGCCTCTCTTGTTAAAAATCTGGTGATCAAACAAGAAAGAAAAAGAAGGGAAAGGTTGTGACTATGTCAAATGGAACATTTCCGTGGTCATCTGTGACACTGTTATTCCAAAAAATCCATCATGGTGACCGTAAAGCTTTTGAAGTGATGACTTCAATTTAACCTTTAGGAACCCTTGGTTCAGTAGCTTCCTTGTTAGCAACAATCCTGATAGAAACCACAAGTTCAGAAATATCATATAAACTGAGACATATATACATCGGTACAACTTATTCAGGTGCTGCTGGAATGTTGCTATATATAAATGGAAAGTTCACAATGGAAAAATAGATATCAAGTCTTAAAGTTTCATTCTTAATTGGTCCTCACTGTCTATGTATAGATCAAGGTATGAAGCAGACCTAGCTGTATACTCTTTTTGGATAATACAGCATTGATATTTGGAATATCCACACAATAAACTGTCATGAATGTGAAAGCTAAAGGTGTCTGGTGACTTGTAATTGGGCATAAAACTGGATGAGAAGGGATTTCACATTATATCTTTCTATGAGAGGAGAACTGTATAAAATTATAACATTAAACTTAAACCAAATTACAGCTTTTCATACTACTTGAAAAATAGTGCCATGCTAACAAAGTGTTTGTTAACATCAATTTATTTATAAAGTTAATTAATGAAGTATTAGAATCTGGGCATTCACAGAATAAACCATAACTTTAGCTTGACAATTTAAAATATTTTCTTCCTGATAAATACAAGACCATTTTTTATTGTAATGAAACCATTCTCTCCTGATAACAACAAGACCATTTCTTTTTAATAATTATAATTAAGCCATTTCTTTGTAATAATTATAATGAAACCATTTCTTTGTAATAATTAAAATGAAACCATTCTTTCTTAATAATTGTAATAAAACTGTTTCTTCCTAATAATTATAATGCAAATGTATTTCTTTCTAATAATTATGAAACCATTTCTTCCTAATAATTAGGGGCCCGGGTGGCTCAATGAGTTAGGTCGCTGGATCTAACAACTCATACAAGCCTATCACCAATACGGCCATTTCTTTGTAATAATTATAATGAAACCATTTTTTATAATAATTATGAAACCATTTCATCATGAATCAAATACCAGTAAATATATGCCAAATGTATGGACTGTTATGAACAATGAAGTGTTTACATTATTTATATTTATATACTGGTATATGAAATAAATAGCCATTTAACCAGTGTATTACTAAATACACATGGCTGCATGAAAAAGTTTAGTTATATTTAAGCTGGTTTTCATTTCCTATACTTTAGTAGGGGCCGTCATGGCCGTGATCATATGGTTATTGGATTTATATCTACCTATTTGATCAGTGCCTATCACCACAAGAGTTGCATGTTTGATTCCCGACCATGGGGAAGGTGTACTCAATAAGATTTTATGTGGTTAAGTGGTAGGTCGTTTGTGTTCTCGTGATGCTCTATATTCCTCCACCAATAAAACTACCAGTAACTGCCACAATATAACTGAAATATTATGTAAGTGGCGTAAGTTACCAATAACCCTTACCCTTTTACTGTATGGAACTTTATTTATATGTATGAGTTTTAATCCACATCATCATTATTTATCATACAGTAATTGTAAGTTTTATTATCATGTCTGTTAAGGATAGTTATACAATAGACCATTTGCATTTTTCGACTTTGATTTTAAAGTTATATTTTTTATCGGAGTTATTTCCCTTTAAGGCTGGTAATGGCTTTCAGTTTCAGGCAAAGCTCAATGAAAATAACATATATTTTTTTCCTAAAATCTCTCTTAAGATTTTTATGTTATAACAACTTTGGAATTTTCTATCTGCTGTAAAATTGTCCTTTGATTTTTTACAACGTTCAAATATCTACGAATCAGGATAAAATTAAACTCAAATTCTAGGTGCTTTTTGTTGCTCTTGCTAGATGGGGTACAATTTTGCCTGCCATAGGGGAAATAACTCTTATTAAAAGGTAGAAAAATGTATAATTTTGAAATCAAATCTGGAATGTGCAAAAGGTGTTTAATTTTGTTTTGATCATGTTTTGATTTTATTATTGTTTTGTGTAATATGGGGTGTTTACATGTGTAACATATTGTATCTTAAATGTTGGCTATTAATCAAATTTTTCCACTTGGAACCATTCACAATATTACATGTAGTTTGTCTAATCAAAAACGTCTTGTGAAAATTAATTTACATCTAATACAAAAATGTCTTATTGATAATCTGCAGTTAGACCATTTAAAATGAATATAAAATTTAAATCTAAAATTAATTTGAAAGAGGCCTTCGTGGCCACAATTGTGCTCATATAAACTTCAATTTTATACAACTATTAAGCTGCATATGTATGGTAGTCTTGGGTATTTTCCAGAGGGTTGGGCAGGGGCCCTTCCCACTTATCTGGATTTTTTTTTTTATTTATTGAGATTTTCATAACCAATTTTGCTCTGTCAAACCCAAACCTCCCCTTTTAGACTGTAGTTGCCCCCCTCTTTTTAGAAGGTCTTGATCTGCCTCTGGTAAATTTTCATCTACCTATATTAAAGCACAGAATACTCAAAGTACAGTTATTGTATGAAGAAAAACAACTGATATTATATTCTTTTATTAATACATGTAATATTAATAGTTTACATTTTTTTCTTTCATTTTATTTTAGATCTGCTATTAAATACAAATGTATACATATACTAAGCAATGAGTTTTATTTTTAGAGTAAATGAATAAAACCTATTTACAGTCGAACCTGCATTTGCTGTCACCTGTATTAAAAGGTCACCTTTTTCTTGTCCTGTCATAGAAAATTTCATATGAATTGAACATCTTTTAATAGGTCACCTGTCTTAAAAGACCACTTTTCTTTGTCACAAAGGTGACCTCTTAATAGAGGTTTGACTGTATATTAATTGGCCCTAGAATATTTGACTACAGAAATTCCACTCTTATACACACTCAGTCTTCTGTTGATATAAGATATTGTTGCAATGTATTGAGAAATTTTTATAATAAATCTTATTCTTTTGAATTTTTGTTGTTATCTGTGGTCTTGTTCAGCATTGAGGGGGCCAACGTGATCGTGTGGTAGTTGGATTTACAACTACTTATGCAATTAGTGCCTATCGCCACGGAAAGTGTGAGTTCGAATCCTACTCAAGGAGGTGTACTCGATACAACATAATGTGATGAAGTTTGTCAGTAACTTGCGGCAGGTCGGTAGTTTTCTCCTGGTACTCCAGTTTCCTCCACCAATAAAACTGACCGCCAGGTTATAGCTGAAATATTGTTGAAAAAGCGTTACACACTATAACACTATCCCTAAGAATTTGACATATCAATGACAATTTAACAGGTCTCTCGTGACAATACAAACAATGTATATGGTTTAATATAGGATAAAACGAAAAATAAGAAAATACTGTAGAAACAGAGGTTAATACCCTAACACATATATTGTACATGGCAGGGTTAAGCTGTTTTAGGGGCTGCACCTCTTAGTCAATTGACTCAGCCATGCAAGTGTTTTCAACATGTGTCAGAGTAAAATGCCACCCCTCACATATACTGGTGCATCAGTAAAATGCCACCCCTCACATACTGGAGCATCAGTAAAATGCCACCCCTCACACATACTGGTGCATCAGTAAAATGCCACCCCTCACATATACTGGAGCATCAGTAAAATGCCGCCCCTCACATATACTGGAGCATCAGTAAAATGCCACCCCTCACATATACTGGAGCATCAGTAAAATGCCGCCCCTCACATATACTGGTGCATCAGTAAAATGCCGCCCCTCACATATACTGGTGCATCAGTAAAATGCCAACCCTTCACATATACTGGAGCATCAGGTTTAGAGTAACTTGACACACATATGTTTAGAAAGTACAACATATTTATTGTCACTCGCAGTTTATACATCTTTTACATTTGGTTAATGTCTACGGTATAATCATGTTCTACAATATAAAATGCTACTGCATTTGTGAGCTGTTTAATTAGTGAATGGGCTTATGCTATTTGTTATAACTGATCATGTTTGAACAAGAAGGTTATTGTTTACCTTCATCGTCAGTTTTAACAATATTCAAGATCTAATCTTGATTCTTGATTGAACAACACAAACTGTACAGGACTAATTATTGGATGGTCTCTTGCACAGTTTTAATGTTTTTGTCCATCAGAAAAGCAAGATGTGGCATGGGTTACTGTAGGACAATTTAAACCCTATATTTTAGAATTAGAGTCTGAAACCACTGAACCGTTTGTAATGCAAACTTGTCTGGAATTTTCCTTGGTTGGATGGTCCTCTATAAAGTCAGTGTGTTTTATTTTTTATGTTGATCAGAAATCCAAAATGACAATCAGTACAGGATATTGTTAGGATAAGACAATACCTTATCATCTCTATGAACATCATAATTTCTGCAATGGAACTTCTTTTTAGTAAAATTGCATAGTTACAGGAACAACTGTAGAGTGATGCCTGAAAGTTGATGCATTTCTATTCGGTAGATTACTTACTCCGTATACTATATATCCACATTAGCTTCAAAAATAATTACTACTTGTATTTATTGACAACACTAGCTTTATGGCAGAAGAGCTGATTTCAATTTTCCCATTATGAATTTTCCAGATTTCAATGGGATTCGTCTTGCTCAACCACCCACCTGCCTCAAGGCACTGTCAAATATCACATACTTCTGTATGTGGGTGGGTGGGTGAGTGAGTGAGTGAGTGAGTGAGTGAGTGGGAGGGAGGGAGGGAGGGAAACGACAGTCCGCGGATAGACATGTCGCACCACTTGGACACATTATCCTGATTCCGAACCAACCAGTTTTTGTTCTTTCTTTTAGCGGAGAAGCAGCCAGTTCTAATTATATAGTCTTTGGTTTGACTCTATTGGGACTCGAACTCAAGATTTACCACATTCGAGTCGAGCACGCTAATCGTCACTGTTTAAACTTTCATTTCATAAATAAGAAACATTGTGCAGCATATTTTGTCTTTGGTTTGCTCTAAAGGGACTCGAACTCAAGATTTACCACATTCGAGTCGAGCACGCTAATCGTCACTGTTTAAACTTTCATTTCATAAATAAGAAACATTGTGCAGCATATTTTTGTTTTATCAAAATGAACATCTGCCTTGGCATCTTGTCTCGTCAGATCAAGAATTTGAAGATACCAAAGCGGTAATCAGAACCCGTAAATAGAAGAACAGACAACACAATGGCCAAAAGATACCAAAGGGGTAATCAGAACCCGTAAATAGAAGGACAGACAACCCAATGACCAAAAGAAAAAGGACAAACAACAATCTACAAAACATACACATAAAACCAGGGCCGGATTATGACCTTTTGGCACCCCAAGGCGAATGAAATTATGGGACCCACTCAGACGGACACATCCTTTAACTCGCCCGCATCCGTCTTGAACTTGTTTTACCCATGATATATTAAAGTGACATTTTCATAACTTGAAGTAAAGTTATTGCAAATTCTTTAAATACAATTATTATTGAGGGTCCCCAAGCTTGAGGGGCCATATGCTGCAGCCTATACTAGCCTATAGGAAAATCCTCCGACCCTGCATAAAACTGAAGATCGACTAACACGAACCCCACTAGATACAGGAGGTAAACCCGGGTGCTTCGGAAGGGTCAGCAGTTCCTTCTCCACTGCTGCTTCTCCTCATGGCAAATGTTTCATGTATATTCACGGCAATAACAAGTTCAACAATACAGACACGGGGAAGGAATGGGACAACTAGGGTAACAAGTTCAACAATACAGACACGAGGAGGGAATGGGACAACTAGGGTAACAAGTTCAACAATACAGACACGAGGAGGGAATGGGACAACTAGGGTAACAAGTTCAACAATACAGACACGAGGA
>MJUT01064191.1:79207-123854 GCA_002080005.1 Gigantidas platifrons
CCAGTAGTCAGTGCTTCTATCACTGGGTCGATACCTCTGCTGGTGGACTATTAGTCCCTGAGGGTATCATCCGTCCAGTAGTCAGTGCTTTTATCACTTGGTTGATACTTCTGCTGGTGGACTATTAGTTTCCGAGGGTATCATCCGTCCAGTAGTCAGTGTTTCTATCACTTGATTGATACCTCTGCTGGTGGACTATTAGTCCCTGAGGGTATCATCCGTCCAGTAGTCAGTGTTTCAATCACTGAGTCGATACCTCTGCTGGTGGACTATTAGTTCCCGAGGGTATCATCCGTCCAGTAGTCAGTGTTTCTATCACTTGGTTGATACCTCTGCTGGTGGACTATTAGTTCCCGAGGGTATCATTCGTCCAGTAGTCGGTGCTTCTATCACTTGGTTGATACCTCTGCTGGGGGACTATTAGTTCCCGAGGGTATCATCCGTCCAGTAGTCAGTGTTTCAATCATTTGATCGATACCTCTGCTGGTGGATTATTAGTCCCTGAGGGTATCATCCGTCCAGTAGTCAGTGGTTCTATCACTTGATTGATACCTCTGCTGGTGGACTATTAGTTCCCGAGGGTATCATCCGCCCAGTAGTCAGTGTTTCAATCACTTGATCGATACCTCTGCTGGTGGACTATTAGTCCCTGAGGGTATCATCCGTCCAGTAGTCAGTGCTTCTATCACTTGGTTGATACCTCTGCTGGTGGACTATTAGTTCCCGAAGTTATCATCCGTCCAGTAGTCAGTGCTTCTATCACTTGTTCGATACCTCTGCTCGTGGACTATTAGTTCCCGAGGGTATCATCCTCCCAGTAGTCAGTGTTTCAATCACTTGATCGATACCTCTGCTGGTGGACTATTAGTCCCTGAGGGTATCATCCGTCCAGTAGTCAGTGTTTCTATCACTTGGTTGATACCTCTGCTGGTGGACTATTAGTTCCCGATGGTATCATCCGTACAGTAGTCAGCGCTTCTATCACTGGGTCGATACCTCTGCTGGTGGACTATTAGTTCCCGAGGGTATCATCCGTCCAGTAGCCAGTGCTTCTATCACTTGGTCGATACCTCTGCTTGTGGACTATTAGTTCCCGAGGGTATCATCCGTCCAGTAGTCAGTGCTTCTATCACTGGGTCGATACCTCTGCCGGTAGAGTATTAGCTCCCGATGTATCAATCGCCCAGTAGTAAGTGCTTCTATCACTGGGTCGATACATCTGCCGGTAGAGTATTAGTTCCCGAGGTATCATTCGCCCAGTAGTAAGTACTTCGGCACTGACATGGTTTATTAGATATATTTATTACTGAAATTTACAGTTCTTAAATACTAGTAATGTAATTATTAATAAAACTAAGGTTCTCCTCCCTCAGACATATGTGACCTTAGCCGATGTTGGGTATCCTGTTTAGGCCCTTTGGTTTTATTGCTCTCAAAACTTTAAATTATTTGGATTTCCTATCTTTCGATGTTGACCGTACCTGATGAAGGTTATTCCAGAAACGTGTCGTGTGCATTAAATTAGATATCTACGTTTTTATTACAACAAAACGCAGTAGTAAATAGGTATGGGGCATCTATATACTGATAATAGCTTCACGAAATTCTGATAGATTCTTATGTTTTTTCGTCAACATCCTAATGATAAAACCTTGTTATTTGATAGCCATTGGCTACTCGACAAATTATTAAAATATGAATACAACCG
Source organism: Gigantidas platifrons (assembly GCA_002080005.1). NCBI lineage: Eukaryota > Metazoa > Mollusca > Bivalvia > Mytilida > Modiolidae > Gigantidas > Gigantidas platifrons. The sequence goes on from MJUT01064191.1 coordinate 80,916, forward strand.
ACCCGAGTGANGATACCTCTGCTGGTGGACTATTAGTTCCCGAGGGTATCATCCGCCCAGTAGTCAGTGTTTCAATCACTTGAGCGATACCTCTGCTGGTGGACTATTAGTCCCTGAGGGTATCATCCGTCCAGTAGTCAGTGCTTCTATCACTTGGTTGATACCTCTGCTGGTGGACTATTAGTTCCCGAAGTTATCATCCGCCCAGTAGTCAGTGTTTCAATCACTTGATCGATACTTCTGCTGGTGGACTATTAGTCCCTGAGGGTATCATCCGTCCAGTAGTCAGTGTTTCTATCACTTGGTTGATACCTCTGCTGGTGGACTATTAGTTCCCGATGGTATCATCCGTCCAGTAGTCAGCGCTTCTATCACTGGGTCGATACCTCTGCTGGTGGACTATTAGTTCCAGAGGGTATCATCCGTCCAGTAGTCAGTGCTTCTATCACTTGGTCGATACTTCTGCTCGTGGACTATTAGTTCCCGAGGGTATCATCCGTCCAGTAGTCAGTGCTTCTATCACTGGGTCGATACCTCTGCCGGTAGAGTATTAGCTCCCGATGTATCATTCGCCCAGTAGTAAGTGCTTCTATCACTGGGTCGATACATCTGCCGGTAGAGTATTAGTTCCCGAGGTATCATCCGTCCAGTAGTCAGTGCTTCTATCACTGGGTCGATACCTCTGCCGGTAGAGTATTAGTTCCCGATGTATCATTCGTCCAGTAGTAAGTACTTCTATCACTGGGTCGATACCTCTGCCGGTAGAGTATTAGTTCCCGATGTATCATTCGTCCAGTAGTAAGTACTTCTATCACTGGGTCGATACATCTGCTGGTAGATTATTAGTTCCCGATGTATCATTCGTCCAGTAGTAAGTACTTCTATCACTGGGTCGATACCTCTGCTGGTAGATTATTAGTTCCCGATGTATCATTCGCCCAGTAGTAAGTACTTCTATCACTGGGTCGATACATCTGCCGGTAGAGTATTAGCTCCCGATGTATCATTCGCCCAGTAGTCAGTACTTCTATCACTGGGTCGATACATCTGCCGGTAGAGTATTAGCTCCCGATGTATCATTCGCCCAGTAGTAAGTACTTCAGCACTGACATGGTTTATTAGATATATTTATTACTGAAATTTACAGTTCTTAAATACTAGTAATGTAATTATTAATAAAGCTAAGGTTCTCCTCCCTCAGACATAAGTGACCTTAGATAAAACTAAGGTTCTCCTCCCTCAGACATAAGTAACCTTAGATAAAACTAAGGTTCTCCTCCCTCAGACATAAGTGACCTTAGATAAAACTAAGGTTCTCCTCCCTCAGACATAATTGACATTAGCCGATGTTGGGTATCCTGTTTAGGTCCTTTGGTTTTATTGCTCTCAAAACTTTAAATTATTTGGATTTCCTATCTTTCGATGTTGACCGTACCTGATGAAGGTTATTCCAGAAACGTGTCCTGTGCATTAAATTAGATATCTACGTTTTTATTACAACAAAACGCAGTAGTAAATAGGTATGGGGCATCTATATACTGATAATAGCTTCACGAAATTCTGATAGATTCTTATGTTTTTTCGTCAACATCCTAATGATAAAACCTTGTTATTTGATAGCCATTGGCTACTCGACAAATTATTAAAATATGAATACAACCGACCCGAGTGATGGCTCCTTTAAATTTACATTAATGACTGGAATGTTGTCTCTTTGTCGGCATTACGTAGATCGCGTCTAATTATTCAGGTCTGAATATATTCTCACTAAAAACTAGTGTGCTGGCGAAACCAAAGCTTTGCAGGAACCAGCCACTCATCTAATAATAAATGACTCGTGTATTGCATATATCCAGGGCTGGCCTTATAAGATGCGGGGCCCAAATGTTCTTTGTAAAACCTGCAGGGATTTGTTGTGTGTACATGAACAGCTGAGAGTAGATAACTCCAGCTTGGAGCCCAATTGGGAGCAATTGCTTTAAGTCCGACCCTGCATGTATTCAATGCAATTGCATACAATTTGGATTCAACCAGGCCTCTGTGAAAGTGCTATGCCATTTTCTCAATGAATTCTGTTGATTAAGCAATCTTCAAAAGTGATGGCCATCCATGCTCTAGCCAATTTAGTAATTTATTTCATAGAAGTATAGAAATGGGACTCTGCTGTTGTTCAAGCCTTACGGATATGACGCTTCGAATAAAAAAAGATTATAACTACCTATGCAACCAGTATCTATCACCACTAAACGTTGTGAGTTCGAATCCCGTTCAGGCGAGGTGTACTCGCTATAACATTATGTGATCAATTTTGTCAGCGACTTGCGGCAGGTTGGTGGTTTTTTCCGGGTACTCCACCAATAAAACTGACCTACACGATATAGCTGAAATATTGTTGAAAGTGGCGTTAAACACCATAACCTCGAATAAAAAAGTGACTGTCCGTGTGGACGTTGTGTTAATGGGTGCATTGTTCCTAGAGAATGCCACGCTCTTTGCACGTAAAGCAAAGTATGCAGCAGATTCAAAGTCTACCCCAACAACACGATTCATCCTCGGGTTTTAATTCAGAGTGACCCCCATGACTTCTGAGACAGTTATTTATAGAATAGATTTGTATGTTCGACAGTGCAATTTTGTATTTCGCCACAATGAATGATTTGTGTGTTTATTTACTTTACAATTATTATGACCGATAATATATATTGATGAATTTGCCGGGGATTATATGTACTTTTACTTGTTATAGTACATTGATCATACATGAAAATTGTTTCTATATGTGTCCACTTGTATGTAATCAATGTGAACTATTCTGCTCCTTGGGACCCCCCTTCATTGACAATAAATCGTTTGTTTGAAGAACAATCAATCAATCTGATTTTTTTTAAATTCTCGCATACGATATATGTCTTATTATTTCCATGTACAAGACTAATGTTCTGAGACGGCTGTCATCTTGGATTTCTGATCAGCAAACAAAAACCGTGAACCGTTTAAGGTGTCTCACTTGGATCTATAGTTTTAGAGATTTTTAAAATGTTTTCACTGTAAGGTTCCATGTTAAATTTGTCTCGTTGTGACAGACATTTTTAACTTTAAATATGTCAACCGTGGGAAGTAATAGTTCCTGTGCCACACAACAACCACATTTGGTATCTTCAAACATTTGTGGCTTCTGATTACACATTTGATATCTTCAAACATTTGTGGCTTCTGATTACCCATTTAGTATCTTCAAACATTTGTGGCTTCTGATTCCCCAATTAGTATCTTCAAACATTTGTGGCTTCTGATTACCCATTTGGTATCTTCAAACATTTGTGACTTCTGATTACCCATTTGATATCTTCAAACATTTGTGGCTTCTGATTACCCATTTGATATCTTCAAACATTTGTGGCTTCTGATTACCCATTTGGTATCTTCAAACATTTGTGGCTTCTGATTACCCATTTGATATCTTCAAACATTTGTGACTTCTGATTACCCATTTAGTATCTTCAAACATTTGTGACTTCTGATTACCCATTTGGTATCTTCAAACATTTGTGGTTTCTGATTACCCATTTGGTATCTTCAAACATTTGTGGCTTCTGATTACACATTTAGTATCTTCAAACATTTGTGGCTTCTGATTACACATTTAGTATCTTCAAACATTTGTGACTTCTGATTACCCATTTGATATCTTCAAACATTTGTGGCTTCTGATTACCCATTTGGTATCTTCAAACATTTGTGACTTCTGATTACCCATTTGTTATCTTCAAACATTTGTGGCTTCTGATTACACATTTAGTATCTTCAAACATTTGTGGCTTCTGATTACCCATTTGGTATCTTCAAACATTTGTGACTTCTGATTACCCATTTGGTATCTTCAAACATTTGTGACTTCTGGGAACCCATTTGGTATCTTCAAACATTTGTGACTTCTGGTTACACATTTAGTATCTTCAAACATTTTTTGTCCATCATAATATAACTGTACTATTATTGAGTGGCCTCAGTCACTCATAATCCCAATATCTCTGGAGTCCATAAATATAATTCTAATGGTAATGTCTCATAAAATATGTTTAAACTCTTGTATTAAATGACCATATTACTTGGTCAAATATGATCAACTCTACTGGCTTAACACTAATTAAGACTCTGAAATATTGCCCTCTATTTAAAGAGCATTGCATCACACTGTTGTCATTAGACTTATGGTTTGGGTCAAGTCTCATAAAATATATTCAAACTCTGGTATTAAATGACCATATTAATTGTTCAAATATGATCAACTCTACTGGCTTAACAACAATTATGTCTTCTATTTAAAGAGCGTTACATAATGCTGTTATTATTAGACTTCTGGTAGTAAAGGGGAGGGGGGTAAAAGTACAAAATAAAAGTACACATAATTGGTATAGATTTAATAAGCAATAACAAACTTACATCTAACCAGCAATAACAATGATTTTATATATACATTTTTCTTTCATTTGGCAAGGGAGTTCTATGTACAGTAGTGTTAACTCAACCTTGACCTTGAACAGACATTTTTGTTACTTAACTTTTTAATCTCGACTTAATTTCATTTTCAAAAAGGTGAAGGTCCATAATAAATTAAACAAACCCTCACCTGGTTAAGAAGATTTATTGACCCATTGGCTATCACTGAATACTTTTAATTAATTATGATCTTCAAGGAATTGAACCCAGTAAACCATGGGATACAAAATCGAATCTTTGTACCACACAATTCTGCTTCATGCAAAATGCAACTGCATTTCTGTTCCTGTTTTTTAAACAGATTTTTGACATTTTTTGAATGCATATATGATTTAAGAAGAAAATTAAAAGTGAATAGGCAAATTTGAAAATGAAAAGTTTGGCTATTAAAACATTTCAATTAACTGCAGTTAAAATGGCATTAATAAAATTATTTGAAATAAAAGGTAGAACCAAATTATCACACAGAAACTATTCTGTCTAGAGACGGATGACAACAGCGCCATAATATAATACCATCGTAAAAAAATTGTGATGATATAAAAAAAATTAATGAATAAGCATATTATATCAATGTATCTGTTCAAGAACAAGGTGTTGTAGAAAGGAAACCACACACATATACAATGGACACTTAGAGAAATCGCTTCACTACAAATATTATACTGTAGATAACCATAACCAAGGTTACACCTTTCCAAATCTTCTACAGCTCCAGAGGGTTAAAAAAAAGACACTTTACATGAAGGACATGTAAGCTCAAATAATAAATTAATATTAAGGTGACCTCACAAAATTTAGATATGGTTTGTGGCCTCCATAAGGTACCCTTATTAAGACTCACATGTGGACAGAATTACTGAGATGCCATGCTTATTTGACTGGAGACATTTCATTGTAAATATTTTAAATCAGGATGATATGGCCCTGCTGTCATATCTTGGCCTTTATAAGAACCATCCAAGCCATAGTTTTAATTGGCCTGATCCTTTTAAAAAAGAAGTTTTGCAAAGCAAGCTAAAAATTCCCTTTACATTGAAAAAGATAGGAAACAAAAGATGGCATATATATAGAATGGGTAATGCTGTTTAAAAAAGAGGTTTAACAAAGAATACAAGTAAACATCCTCTTAGCTATTCCATCTCCAAAAACATACATTGTATGTGTCCTACTATTTGAACTTGGTTATAATTATCTACAGTGATTATTTAAAAGCATAAAAAAAAACATTTTTTCTTACACAAAAAAAATCTTTACTTGTTTTTCCTCTTCAGAACATCTAATACCTTGCTAACAAATATTGTTTTCCCTATATTCATATTTTTTCTTCTTCAAAATTATTGAATTCAAAACGAAATCTCCAAAAATGTAGGTTTTTTTTCCAAGAAATATGACTATATACCATTATGGTAGTATTAAAAGAAATATAGTGAAATCTGTCAAAACCGAACTTTAAATAAAGTCCTAATGCAGGAAATCTTTATTAATAAAACCTGTATAAACTGAACACCTGTCTATTGTGAACACAGAAGTTAGTCCCAAGGAGGTTTGGTTTAGACAGGTTTCACTGTATATGTTATATTCCTCTTCATTCAAGAACAAAAATTGTTAATGTCAGATCAGGCCTTTTTTTTTATAATTAAAAGGCATTTTTTTCTTTAAATTATAAACATTATTATTTAAACCTTAAGATTATTTTTAATCTATATTCTTTGGTAATTTGATAATTTCTCCTAAAAAATACATTCAAATAAAATAACAATTACACAAATATCATTGATCAACTACAAAATTTAAAAGATAACAGACTTGACTTAACATACTGGGCATGTTACACAATATAACATATCTTCACAGTGAACATGCCTTACAGACATAATGACAAAATGTAAACATCCTTGCAAGCAAAGAAAAAAATAATATGTATGTACAAGCACAAATCTATGACTATAATAGCACTAAATTGAGGGGTCAAACAATTTTTTCCCAAACTATCACGGTTTTGTTTGTTTTATTTACTTCCTTTATGGGTGGGGGGAGTACATAATCTAGAATTTCGGACCACACATACTTTATTTTTGGAGAGAAACTATCTTAATATTTTCTGTAGTAAAAACTATTACAAAATTTCAAAATTTCCCCCCCCCCTCCCCCCACACAAAAAAAAAAATCTAAATTAATACATATAAACTACATGTATATTAGAATTGTTGATTTTCCATAAATCAACATTTAACTTCGTTAATGGAAGTGAGCATGCTCAATGTATTGTTTGTTTAGATTTAGACACTAGTAGTCAGTACCACTTGATATAGAACACATATCAATATACAAAAGCTGCCTTATCATCGACTATATAATGAGAATCTTACACATATGAGAGCTATGTAATATGTGTCTCAATTCTATGCATCTTGGCTCATTCATACCTCTCAAAAACAAAATATACAGAATTTTTTTCACGTAATCGTTACTTAAGACTTCATACAATGTACTGTAAAACCTTGTCATGTCATATTATATTTGTCCAAAAAATTTAGATCCTATCTCATGACCTTTGCCATCCAACGAAAATGGTGCTTCCCACACTATGAAAAGAGTTATAATTTAAAACTAAACTGCTTAGTTTGCTACGAGATATAACAGAAAGAGGTCTTTTCCATTCAATATAAATATTTATCTTATGACATTGGGTCACTTGTTTTTCAATAGTGATATCTGTACTTTAATCTTAACCTTGGAAACATAAAATTGATAAATAAATTAGAAATAGACAAATGTATACTCTGTTATCATCTCTGGACCCATGTTTGGTTTATGTATAATATCACTGCAGATCTGAGAAAAAAAACATGATTAATATATAATCATTTAACTACAGAGTTAGGGTTATGGTGTTTAATGCCACTTTCAACAATATTTCAGCTTTATAATGGCAGTCAGTTTTATGCAAGTCACTGACAAATTGTATCACATAATGTTGTATCGATTACACCTCCCCATGAGTGCGATTCTAACTCACAACATTAGTGGTGTTATGCACCGATTACATAGGTAGTCGTAAATCCAACAACCATATAATCACGATGGCCCCACATATAACTAAGAGGCTATCATTTGGCATGACAAAGTTTTACTGCACAGTGTACTCAAATCATATCCATAATGATTCTACAACAATTTTAACATTATTTCCAAATCAACGCTGTGAAACAGGTGGAAATGAGCCCAGTCATTTGATTTATATACATAAAACACACTTCTACAACTCAACATTTTCTACTTGTTCTATGACCTCACTTTTACCCTGTTTCATATAACCATCCCTTTAGGAATAATAAATTAACTTTTAGAAAAATCATATCAACTTCATTACCCTTTATATCAAACATCCCAAACTACAAAATATACATTCAATTAATTCTAATTCTAATTCATTCGACAAATTAATATAATACACATTTATCTAGTATCAGATTTTAAAACAAAATCTACGTACTGTGAAAGTACTTTTATTCATTGGCACGTATTTTTGTGGTTTCTACAAAATGCATTGATCCACAGGTTCTTGAATTCGTGCTTTCTACAAAATGCATTGATCCACAGGTTCTTGAATTCGTGCTTTCTACAAAATGCATTGATCCACAGGTTCTTGAATTCGTGGTTTTTAAACAGCACAGGCAACAATCAATGGAAAAATTGCATTTTGTTGGATTTTTATTTTCGTGGTTTAAGTGAACCACAAAATCCACGAAAATTAGAATCCAATGTGAACGATTTCACAGTAACCTATTAAACAAGATCTGTGATCTACTACTAGTTTTTTTCTTGTGACCATAAAATTTCTGAATCTCTTAAGAAAATCCTCTCTTTGGTTTATATTGAGCAATTTCGGTAATTAGCTTGATCTTTTTTATATTTGATGGGACAATTCTGGTTAGAAAATGAAATAATCGAAAATAAAATAAAATAGATGAAACCATCTAGACCCTCTTTCAAAACCTCCATTTCTGACCTGTTGAGATCACGTCCTGCAACTTTCAGATTTTTTTTTCCACAGGAAAATAGCTGAAACTAGTTAAATGACTGAAGAAAATCATCCCTACCAACAAATATTTAATAGCAAGATAACTGGACCTCTAACCTTATTACGATAATAGTTTTGTACTAATAAATTTACATACGCTAAGACACTGATATTTTCTCATAAGAATTAATACTGCCACAGGGGTGGATAACCAAAAATATAAAAAAAATACTTCAACTTCATATGACAGTCTGTGACTTTAGTACTCATTCTATTGCCACATGTCCAGTATAAACCTGATCGGGCACGTAAGCTTAATTGATTTTTCATTTAAATTGTACTTAAAATTTGCTCTTTTTTTTTTAAAGTTCGGACCAGTAACTTCTTAAGTCTAAGATCATAAGACAGGTACGATACTGACATCTGGACTTGGAGGATCTGTCCCATCAAATATATTCTTGTAAGAAAATTATTGATAAGGTAGATAGAGAAGTGCAGAAAACAAAGTGAAAGCAACTATTTACATGCAAATTTATAAAGTTGCATCTGTCAACTGATGTGTGATACAAAAAAAAATAATGTACAAATATTGTCACGAATTTAAATAACAATGATCAATCAAATCTTTACGAAACAATATATAACAATGCAATACACATTTACAATGTCAACAAAGAAATAAATAATATAAAAAAATATCATACAAATTCTTTCATACACATACAGTATACCTGTCCACTTTATTCCAATGAACCAATTAATTTTAATAGATTAATTTTTTTATGGAATGAAATCTCTATAAAAAAATGTACCTCCCTTTCAATGAGCTCTCTATTATTTTAGATCTCTCCCAGAAAGAAACCATTTTTATCTTATATTGAACTATGATACATTTGCATTGTGTTTGCGAGATAATTATCTGTTAAATATCTAACATTGAACATACATGTAAAAAATGACATATTTCGACATATCTTTTTTTTTGTTTTTTTTTTTTATACATCTAAGGGTTACTTTCACTATATAGTGGCAGTCAGTTTTATTAGTGGAGAAAACTGGTCTGTCACAAGTCACTGACAAACTTCATAATATTAGTCTGTATCTAGTACACTGTTAACATTCTATAAATTATTCTAAAATATATCCAAGAAAACCATTCCTATTTGACATCAATAACCCCTCCCCCTTTTCTTTTAACCACTCCCATTTTAACGAACTGATAAAGGATCTTTTTCCCTCTCTTAAACTAAAGAAATTGTCTTATACACTTTTCCTTGATTAGAGGGTAATTAGAATACAATTTAACTGTCAACAAGTATTTATATAGATGATTATTGATTTTTCTTCTCACTTTCATCAATATTTCAACTACACCTTCATGGGGGGGGGGGGCATTTTGATAGGTGGCGGAAAACACAAGTATGCAACCTTTTATAAGTCATTAACAAAACAGTTTAAATTACAGTTGAATGACATTTACCAAAACATGATAGGTCAATGTAAGTCAAACTGTCATACAATTGTGGGCACGGAGACCCTTGTATCTATATTAAGTAAGTGAAGAAAAGTGTCCTTTGTATACAAGTTAATATCTATATTAAATTTGATAAATGAAGAAAAGTGTCCTTTGAATACAAGTTAACATCTATATTAAATTTAATAAGTGAAGAAAAGTGTCCTTTGAATACAAGTTAACATCTATATTTAATTTAATAAATGAAGAAAAGTATCCTTCGTATACAAGTTAACATCTATACTTAGTAAATGAAGAAAAGTGTCCTTTAAATGCAAATTAATACAACAATGCTTAGTTAATTTTTAAGATGGAAATGACATTGTCCCTTGTAGACAATTATATTATATAAAGCTGCCGTTCTGGAGTAGGTTCAAATTCATGTATATTAATAGACATTACTTTTGAACACCATACAATGTTTTGTATTAAAGAGTAAAATGATCAATCATGGGATAAAACAGGTAAAATGCACCCATCATATACATCTAGTGATCGAAGGATTTTCATGTAGCTGTTGATAGACAGAAATCTACAAAACAATAAAATCACATGGTTTTATTTTATGCTTGGCACTTGTCATGCGAGTTGTTGGTACAATATAACCAGCTGTTTGTTTACTTGTTTATATATGTTACAGTGTAGGAGACATCAAATAACAACATGTAATTGGTGAGGTGTAGGGGGACACACGAGTAACACACGAGCACTTAAATCACCTTCTAAACAATAACCATCCATACACAACATATATACATACGTTCAAACATATCAGACTAGTAGCAATGGGAAAATATAACATGTCACAGTTCCATGTGTTCATACATGTAAATCCACGGGTGAAGTTATCGTCTGCACAAATCACTATTACACACTTGAATGTATGTGGATAATGTCCATATTGAACAAGTAGGGAATAGTTGAATCTTTGTGTAGTAACATTTGTCTTAATGACACTCCAAGTCTGATAACTGTTCACTGTATACCTGATGATTCATAGTGAATGAAAAACCAGTTATATTCCACATCAGGCCATTCTACTGCAAAACCTCTATAGCACTGTATAATACATGCATTCGAGTGGGGTTAGGGTTATGGGGTATAACGCCACTTTCAACAATATTTCACTTATATAATGGTGGTCAGTTTTGTTGGTGGAGGAAACCAGAGTACCCGGAGAAAACCACCAACCTGCTGCAAGTCATTGACTAATTTGATCACATAATGTTGTATCGAGTACACCTTCGCCTGAGCAGGATTCGAACTCGTATCGTTGTTACAAGCATTTGGTTATACATTTGAACTGAATGTAAAAACATGTACCTACTTCCAAATTTATCACAAAAATGAAGTGTAATGTTCTGTGTGATATAACTGAAAAATGTTCCCCTTTGCCTGTGTTTAAAATGAAAATTTCCATAGTTAGAAATGTATATGTTATACCATACCCAGAGGTTTTGATTGGGTACTTTGAAAAATGTAAAGGTTCTGATTGGGTACTTCGAAAAATGTAACAGAGTTTTCAATTACTGCCAACACATTATAAATGTGGCCACAAAAGAAGCTTAAGGAAAGTACATGTATGTATGTGTTAATGTATATTAGAACAGTATAGAATAGAATAGAGTCTGACAATACATCACATGGTCTTACTCATGGGCTACATCATGTCTCATAAGAAATACACAAGAATCCTGTATTTAGTGGCAATGAAAATGCTTCTTCATTGGAATACACTAAAGAATATGTAAATTAGTATTAAAGAATATGTAAATTAGTATTAAAGAATATGTAAATTAGTACTAAAGAATATGTAAATTAGTCTGTAAACCAGAAATAGATGAGCACCAAATCAATAAATGCTTAACAAACTGAGGCTAACCCAGGTAAAGCTAATTATGAAATATTAAGGAGCTACGAAATGTATCAAAATGTGAGATGGAACATGAATGGACAGGCAATAAGAAACCATCAACTGGAGTAGAAATATGAAAATTAGAGAGTTATCAAGTTTTGCAATAGAATGGCCTGACAATATACATATACTAATTTCTGTTTCATAATGTACATATGAAGTTGTGTATTAAAGCATCTAACACTAAACATCCTCTTTATCTGTGGATGTACCACTATCTTTTCTTGGTAAACCTGTCATTAATGAGTGTAATTCGTTGCATTCGTTGTCACTAAAATTATTGTCATCTTCAAGCTCTATATGAGCCATAATATTTGTCGTGTGAGGTGAAGTCTCTGCTCCGTGATAGTGAAAACTAGGTGGATGTCTAATAAGTACAATGGCTTCTGCTCGACTGTGTTCCTCTGGCGATGACAAATGTTCTGTGTCATCTCCTATGGCAGAAGCTGTGGCTCCACTCTCTGCTTCGGCATGTACAGTTTCTTGACTGCTGTTCAACTGTAAATTAAGAAAATTAAAAAAATGATTATCAGAAATAATGGTAATTGTACTTGCTACTTAGTCAAGTGTGAATTAGGGTTAAGGTTCTGAGGTTATAGTGTTTAACGTCACCTTCAACAATATTTCAGTTATATCGTGGCTGTCAGTTTTATTGGTGGAGGAAACCGGAGTACCCGGAGAAAACCACCAACCTGCTGCAATTCACTGACAAACTTAATCACATAATGCTGTGTCGGGCACACCTCCTCTGAGTGAGATTCGAACTCACAACGTTAGTGGTGATATGCACTGATTGCATAGGTAGTTGCTATGAAAATCCAACTATCATACGATCATGACCACGACAAATTAGTGATATAACAAACAGTAATTGACTTGGTGTAAAGTGATAAAACCCAGATCTAGAGAAACATTTCACCTACACAGTTTAATCAACACATAGACAGTCTATTAATAGATCCATTATCACTCTGTCTGTCACTTTTACCACATGGTTTTATCAAATGATTTTTGCCTGGATCGATTTGTCTAGATCTTAAGATCAGCATCTATTTTGACATTTTTATAATATATTGTTCATATGTCTCGTCTCTTTGCATGCTTCTCAATCAATCAGTATAAGTTATGACTATATTTAGAATGACCTTTTCTTACAATGTATATTATATAGTTCAATATTTTCTTATGATCTATATTTAGTACCAGAGATCCTTGCAACTCCCCTAGATGAGTCCTTGACTCACCATTTTCAGTTGGGACTCGTCAAAATTTTCAATGTTTATTTTAATTTTTACAATGGTGGGACTTGCCAAAACTGTCAGAAATGTCTTCTAGACTCATCAAAATAAATTGCTTCAAGTTTCCCTGAGTACAGTATTTTCTTGGGATGTATATTTAGTAGCTGTTTTAGTTTGTTTTTTTTTAGCTGTTTTAGTGGTCATACTGAAAACTTGGTGACTAATTAATTTTTTAGCAGACAAAGAACGACCGCTTATCAAATCGATGGATTCCCATAAAATACACGCTTTTTTCCTTGATGTTGTACATTATATATGCTATATTATATCTTCTGAATTATACTGGCACTTTTATGTTTCTAGTCAATAACATACAATATTTGAAATGGAATTATTTCATTAGTGCAAATCTTACAATCACCAAAGTAACTATTGGAAAGTTGCTACCAATGAGGCCTGTGGTGACCTGTAGCACTAACACAAAGTAAGTTGCTCCCAATGAGGTCTGTGGTGACCTATAGCACTAACACAAAGAAAGTTGCTACCAATGAGGTCTGTGGTGACCTATAGCACTAACACAAAGTAAGTTGCTACCAATGAGGTCTGTGGTGACCTATAGCACTAACACAAAGTAAGTTGCTACCAATGAGGTCTGTGGTGACCTATAGCAGTAACACAAAGAAAGTTGCTACCAATGAGGTCTGTGGTGACCTATAGCACTAACACAAACTAAGTTGCTACCAATGAAGTCTGTGGTGACCTATAGCACTAACACAAAGTAAGTTGCTCCCAATGAGATCTGTGGTGACCTATAGCACTAACACAAAGTAAGTTGCTACCAATGAGGCCAGTAGTGACCTATAGCACTAACACAAAGTAAGTTGCTCCCAATGAGGTCTGTGGTGACCAATAGCACTAACACAAAGTAAGTTACTCTCAATGAGGTCTGTGGTGACCTATAGCACTAACACAAAGTAAGTTGCCCTCAATGAGGCATGTGGTGACCTATAGCGCTAACACAAAGTAAGTTGCTCCCAATGAGGTCTGTGGTGACCTATAGCACTAACACAAAGTAAGTTGCTCCCAATGAGGTCTGTGGTGACCTATAGTACTAACACAAAGTAAGTTGCCCCCAATGAGGCCTGTGGTGACCTATAGCACTAACACAAAGTAAGTTGCCCCCAATGAGGCCTGTGGTGACCTATAGCACTAACACAAAGAAAATTGCTACCAATGAGGTCTGTGGTGACCTATAGCACTAACAAAGTAGGACATTTTCTTACAAATGTATATTTATATAGTATGACGTCATGTATATTTTAAAGGATGTTTTGATACATCCTATATTTAGAAGGTGTTGATAACTTACTGGTCAAGTTAGTGTGGTTATTTTCCCGAATATTTCAATGCTTTCAAATATCAATAACATTTACAAAAGCGTAGTTATAAGAAATTAATATGTGATCTCACTGTTACTATCATTAATTCCAGACAAATTCAGATATCAGGTCTCTTTCAGTTCTTCAGATGGATATAAAGGATACAAAAATGTTCATGTTATTTTTAATCAAACAAAAACAACAAAAATATGAAGAAAAAAAATATGAGTGGTGTGGGAAATGGGGGAGGGGCTCCACTAATCAAATACTAGTGTTTTATGTGCCAAGAATTTTATGTTTAATATTCATTTAATTTTGAAGCAACAATATAACTGTAATATTCTCAAGCTTTATTTTTAATAGTAATACTTATTGCTATAAATAGTCAATGCATGCCATTACCAGACAGTATATTAAATACCATAAATAGAAAACTGAATTAATCAGGTACAATGTAACTATAAATAGACCATTGAATTAGTATAGATAAAATGTGATCTTTGACTAACAAAAATAACCTTTAACAAACAGGCATTGGGATTCATCAAAATCAATCTAAGATCAAATGTATTTTAAGGAAGAACATTGAAAATAATATCACAAAATAATTTTAAAAGGTTATTTACTGTTATAAATATTTCAAGATACATTTTGTAAAAGCAGAAACTCTATGGAGCTTACAATGGTTCAACCAATGAACAGTTGCCTAACATTTGGGTCAACTGGAGAACTTATCAGTAGTATACATTAACATAGAAATCTTGTCAGTATTACAGGAAAAAGGTTCATATGAACCTAGCTATAAAACTCATCTGGTAATGAAGCTTTTATTGCCTCTATTAAATATCATTTTTATTTATATATTTCCTATTTTGAAAAGAAAGTTTCAACGGTGATGGTCAACTATCTCTATGTTGCCTTTTTGTTGGTGTCATTTATATATATTTGTATTTACATACATGTACAGTAAATACAAACTATGACCTTGACATACATTATGTGCAGACAATGACCTTGACATTGCATATATTCTTTTACTGGAAAACACAACATATATTATAGTACTAATAACCTTGAACAACGATATTTGTCTGCTAACTTATGTACGCAATTTTATCTTCTTTTAACACATCTTGAAATTTTATGTAAACAGGAAAACACAATTTGAATGTGTGTCAAGTGAACTTCCTTTATACAAAGACACAGATTCTTAACTTGTCAGATTGTCATCATTTTAAGCACACAAGTTATATATGTAATTAGTAAGTAGTGTGTTTCTATAAAACATATAAAATATTATCTAGACATGGTGATAAAACAATTGGGGGCATCAGAGACAGTAATGAAGATGACATCCTAGCTATAGCTATTCATTGGCAATTAAACTAAATCATATTTGAAGTGGGAGAAATCAATTCATGTTCATAAAATCAGAGATCCTTGTTGTATGAAAATATTTTGATGAGCCGCAAACAAAAACTAACGATTCCCACTACATCTATATTGCATTCTTTGATTTAAATTTTGTTGGGTCCATTCAAAGAAAAAAATGGGCATGAAACTACCACAGCAAGTCGACATGAAAACGATTATTGTTATACAAAATTCTTCACTCTCATATCTCGCAATGGTCAGCGCTACAGTACAACAAAGCTGTTGGAACATACCAAACAGGATTTTACCTTTAAAAAGCTTCACTCTGATCGAACATAAATCATAAATAGCTATGTAATGTGTCTTCACTCTGATCGAACATAAATCATAAATAGCTATGTAATGTGTAACAGTTTTTACATGAACCTGCATGCTGTACTCTCGTAGGATGTCAGAGCTACAGTACAGGGATCGAATTTAACTTTTTTTTTCCACTAGCAAAAAATAGCCAGTACACATTTTTTCCACTAGCTAAATTAAATTAAATTACTACTAGCTAATATTTTTTAATCAAAATTTACTGATTATTGGACATTATAACATTGATTAGGCTAGTCTGGCAAGAATATATTAGAATTTAGGCAAGAAATTAGCTCTCAAAAGAGCATTATAAATAAAATATTTCCATCCTAATATTTTTTACTTCATTTTAAATTTTGAGCCTGTTTTTTTTTCTTCAAATTGTCCCATATTAAAATGAAATGGTTGTTGTTCCCTTATTTATTTAAAGGACAATTCACTGGTTTTTAAATTTTTATTTGCTTCAGCTGCACAAATTCACGTTTTAGTTGAGCCCAAGATCATTTATTTTTAGATCATCAATGTACTTCCTGCTTAAAACTTCAAATTAAAACATAAATCTTCCAACAAAAATTAATGACATTGAGACATTTATATTTATTATAATATGCAAATCGTCTCTGCAGTTGAATGTCATAGGCACGCATGGATAAAACATTAAAGCGTCTATTAGACGTAAATTTAAGTCACTTAAATGTTTTTGACAACTACGATATTATACACAAAACTAAAAGTAGGAAAATTTAGCAAACTCGCAATTTTTTCGAGTTCTATTTGGCTTTTACTCGCATTTAGCGAGTATTTCCTATTAAATTCGATCCCTGCAGTACTTACATGAACCTGCATGCCATACTCTCGTAGGATGTCAGAGCTACAGTACTTACATGAACCTGCATGCCATACTCTTGTAGGATGTCAGAGCTACAGTACTTACATGAACCTGCATGCCATACTCTCGTAGGATGTCAGAGCTACAGTACTTACATGAACCTGCGTGCCATACTCTTGTAGGATGTCAGAGCTACAGTACTTACATGAACCTGCGTGCCATACTCTCGTAGGATGTCAGAGCTACAGTACTTACATGAACCTGCGTGCCATACTCTCGTAGGATGTCAGAGCTACAGTTCTTACATGAACCTGCGTGCTATACTCTCGTAGGATGTCAGAGCTACAGTACTTACATGAACCTGCGTGCCATACTCTCGTAGGATGTCAGAGCTACAGTACTTACATGAACCTGTGTGCCATACTCTCGTAGGATATCAGAGCTACAGTACTTACATGAACCTGCATGCCATACTCTCGTAGAATGTCTAGCTTACACATTGGGCAGCTCCGCTGTTCAAGTAACCATGGATCTACACATGACTTGTGAAATATGTGTCTGAAAAATGTTTAAAAAAAAAATTGAAATCAAATTCATCAATGTCACAGCTATTGTTCCAGAAATATACAGTTGTTGCTTAGTTAGCTAGGTATTTTTCTAAACAATAATAGGCCTGAGAGCCTTCCAAGGGTATCTATCTACCAATAGTTGAATTCGAAATCATATTGTTCTATGTGAGAGCTATTGTTCTTCAGGTTCCAGAAATCAATGGTTGTTAGGCACTTTCTTCCAAAAAAATAGCAGTTCAATGATATAAGTTGTTAAGAACTTTTGCCAAAAAACATAGGTCTAAAGAGTCTTCCAGGATATTAACTACAGTTATGAGAGTTAGATTTAAAATGTTTTGAAATCAATTCATGTTACAGGTTTTAATTTGTTCTGCGGTTTCCAGAAATGTACATGTATGGATGCTAAGTAGTTTAAAAAAATGTATAGATCTGTGAGTCTTCCATGATATTTATCAAAATTAGAATTAAAGTAATTAGAAATCTTGAAACCAATCTCATGAGAATCCATGAAAGAATGAATTTGTGACAGCACACACAAGCAACTATTTTCAAACTGACAAGTTTTCCATTAAAAACAAAGATTTCACTCCAAATGTATTTCATTTTCGAATTTGACTGAGAAATTGCAGATATAAATGATTTGTATAAATTTGGTAAGAATCTGTCAAAGTAAATACATTTTGTAAGTCATGCAGGTGTTCGATCCATACATTTCTCGCCAAACGGCCTTTAGTTAAAACATAAGCAGAGTGCAACTTTTTTGTGAATCAGCTAATTGCCAATCAGTTAAAAGAAGCAGTACAAAAAAATTACAAGCTGAATAGACAAAACAATATCAGTGAAACAGAGGACAGTCCTCGAAATGAAAATTTGAATTTACTGGTCCAAATCAAATTCTTGAATTTATTTTTTTATATAGTTCTAAATAAAAACTGAAAAATTTAGAGGTTCAAACAAAGTTTAACTGGTCTTGGGTCGGAGGACCAGTGCTTATCTTGAGGACTGATAAGGAATAAAATGATCAAAGATCTGATAACTTAAAGACTCCTACAACGTGAGGCACACCATGATGTTTGTTTCTTGTATGGCTCCATTGTAAAGTCATCTTTAACAAGTTTCTTCAAACAAATCAGTAAAAAAAACAAATGGGTCATGTTTTAATTGTTACATTTGGGAATATGAAGTCAAGCAGTTGAAACAATGTAGTCTACAAACTCACTGTACTGCTGTATATACATATCAATGTGTAAAATAACTCTTAAAATCTATGATATTAAATATTTACACAATTTTACTACCAAACTATGTGTAATATGCTTTATAAATGATCATGGAATTGAATGTGTACAGGACAGATTATCCTATGGGCTAGTATGGTTGCAGCCAAAGTTAGTTTATTTAAACAATTTGCAATAAGTTTACCCTTCCGGAGCACCTGAGTTCACCCCCTGCTTTTAGTGGGGTTTGTGTTACTCGATCTTTAGTTTTATTTGTATGTTTTGTAGATCTTGTTTGTCCTTTTGTCCTTTTTCTTTTGGCCATTGTTCTTCGATATACAGATTCTGATTGCCCCTTTGGTATCTTCAAACTCTTCTTACTTCAAGCTATGTAAATGTCGCTGAAATATTTCATGAGAAAAAAAAAAGTCGGGTGCAGTCGAGTTAGAGGGTGGCTCTGTCTGAGAGGGCCCTATAATTTCATTAGCCTTGGGGTCTAAAAGGTCATTACCCGGCCCTGAACGTGTGTCAAACATTTAATATGGTATCTAAAGCAATTCTACAATATTATGATCATTGTTTGCCTGTATCTTTTTTTTATAGACTTCTTAAAAGGTTTTTTACAAACGTTTCCAAGAAATCAATAGAAGGAATATCTGTAGTTTAAATTGTAATCCAAGATGACGTGAGGCAGTAACGTGATTAATACCCAATACTACAAAATAATAGAGATAGAAAGGCCATCATTATCATCACTATTTTACTACATCGAAAATCAATATTGTTTCAATATCAATCTGAAGGTCAAAATGAAATAATCAGGCACAGTACAATAGGAAAACATTAAGAATACTATATTATATATATCCAGTGCTTGCCTTTACTATACTGATACAAATATTAAGTAGGATTGCTTGCGTCTATTATTTACGTCAGGTGAATATAGACAATAAGTAAATGACAACAGATTTTACAGCCACACTGAATTGATTTCTAGTTCTTTGGATTTTATTTTCCCCACATCAGTATTAGGCAAAAATATATATATATTTTTTTTTCTCTCACACCTATATAAAATAATGCCTCAATTCCATTCCACAGAATTTCTGGATGAAAATTTAAATTGGAAAAATTAGTCGCTTGTTCCTATAATTAAAATTTGAGATTTTTCATAACAAAAAGGGAAAATTTCTTCAATAAATATGTGAATCCAACCTCATCATATTTTGCCATCTGCTCCTTTAAAAATGTCAGAAAAATAATTACATTAGAAGACCTTTTTTGCCTTTCAACAAAGACCCAATGAATTACAAATAAAATTTGCATAGATTTGGGTCCTATACTGGTATTAGCAATTTAAAATATTAACATTCCATTCATGGGGAAAAGTAGCAGTGACACCTACAATAGAGGAAGTTCTGATCTCTGACCTGTAATATCACTATATAAAATACCTTTCTGTTTTACAAGGTGTACAGGGAATGATCGATCGTGTCAAAATACTGTTTGATACAGAAAGGGGAATCTTGTAATGATATAATTTACAATACTAAAATAAGGATATGACAATATTTTTCGTATTTTCTAGAAAGAGGGGGTTGTGTATTCTGTTCATGGGTCCCTTTGGATCAATATATATATATATATTATGTAATCACCATTGAAGGGTAGTGTACTCAGGTCAAAAGACCCAATCTCACATTCTATGGACCTCAATGACCCTCCATTATAATGAATAGTCAATACATATGTACCACATTTTAAGCTTACACATGTAGATCTCGCATCGAGGCTCACATGCATCAATTGTTGGAAATAATGTATTTTATGTAGAAAACGACTAAATTAATAACAAGACAGCAAGTATCTAAAAATGACTTCGAATTTGAATAGAATCTTAAATATGCTGTTGGTTCCACAGACACCCATTTCTGGATCAGATATGTAAAGACTTAAATTGTTTGTATTAAAAAGTAGTGAAAACCTTGAAAAATAATTAGATGTACAACAGGGAAAGAACCAAAACATCTCCCCTTAAATATAGATTGTTTATTTAAGACAATACCAAAACATCTTCCCTTAAACATGGATTGTTGACAGTTATCTTTCCAATATCAGAATGTGACCTTCGACAAACTTTACCTGCACTAAATTACTCTGACTTTCAATATATCACACCAGATAACAAGCAATATAGAAAATCAATAATGTCTAGCTTACTGATATAAATGAAAAACGACATGATAAGTGCTATACCAAAATATATATTACTGGGGAATGATTTCTCTTCATGTTCACATCCAATTTTGTAATGCAGAAAGTCTTTGCAGGTAGCATATTTTTCTTGAGGAATGTACAAAACAAGCATGAAAGCAACAAATACAATATTAATGTACATATAAGGAATTATTTAGATTCTCTGAATGACGTACATCAAATCAAATCAAATCATGCTGCTTCTGACGAAAAAATCATCATAATATTTTGATATTACATTTTGTATCATTTCCATTGTCTCTTTTTTTTTTTACAGCACAAATAATTGATTTTTACTTCTTGTAACTAATATTTTATCTAATTTCATCAGAACCAAATCCGATTCATACTTGTCAATTTTCATTTGAATCAGCAAATTTAGAATTAAAGATGTGATTTTCACATGTACCATTATAAACGATCTTCACAAACAAGCATACATATACATTTGTATATACATGTACATGTACTAACATTGGAGGGTTTTACATTGTTATTTTAACTACATACTTGCAAGGAAGGATTCTGATAACATCTGAAGCTTTGTAACCCTCTATACAAACAGCACATTGATCAAACTCTGACTCCAACTCCTGTAAAACAAAGAAAACATTTATTTGAACTAAAAATTTGAGGTAGTTTTCAAGACACAAAGTCATATGACTCTTTTCCCACCAAAAAATCCCTTGTTGGATTTTACTATAAAAATTATTTCTAGTCCATTTTTTCCAAACATTTTTGAGCTATTAGTACAGCTTTCCTCACTCCTCAGTGCCAAAACGAACATGATAAAAACATTTTAGGGCTTTGGGTAAATACAAAATATCAGGGGATAAAATCCATAGAGAAGTTAAAGAGTATTTCTGGATAAAAAACCTTTAAAATTTTGAACTGCAAGGACTCACTTCAAAACTGGAACAGCATCAACAATTTTCTGTGAAATAGACGTAATAATTGTTTCTTATAGTGTCATGTTAGTATGTGTGCAACAAATGGTTTTTTCAATATACAGACCTGTTTACCCCTGTTGACCTATAGGAGTAGTTTTCTTCCTTGACTGAGAGTAGTTTTTGTCTAATACGCTAGGGGGTTTGAGAGCATCCCCTCACTAAGAAAAGTTTGAAAAATTAGGTATCGTTTCCTGCAATGTACATCATACAGCTTCTTGTTGAAAGGATTGTTTGTTTATACCTGTGTGTATTGTCTAAGTATAAGGATTTATTGGCTAGCCTAAAAGCATATGGTACTTAATGAAAATTTGTCAACAGTGCAACATGTTTATGCAACCCGTTTTAACATAAAATTATGTTAATGCATCAATAATTTAAATTTTACAGTCAAATCCAGTTTATATATTAGATAGGGTAGTTTAACATGTACTCGATAGACATTGAAATGATTGCCCCGTTCGATTATCTCCCTTGCTTGTAGATGTAAACACCACATCTATTAATTCCTTTTATAATCATTATTCTGAACAAATTTATGTATAGTGTAATGACTTTAGAAAGAATATAAATATATGTACAGTTCTCATTAAATAAAAATATTAATTGTACACTACGATGCAAAAAAATTCCAAATAACCAATATTGGGTTTTTAGAGATGACTATTTGAAATTTATCAGTAGTAGGGTTATCACATAAAATATCTGAAAACAGCTTAATAGAATAGATCAATAATCGTACATATCATTAAATGTAAAGATAATTCATTGCTAAATAAGATTATACAATCTCCATATATTTGCAAACCTCAATTTATGATAAATCTGAATTTATCCCTTTACTCGCAACTTCATCGACAAATTTCAAATATGGCGGTTATCACTTCGTTAACCAGACACGAAAAGTCAGTCTGCCACAAGTAGAACACGGTAAAAATGTATCCCCCTTTGTTGAGGGTTTGAGACAATTCCAAATTTCTGTATATTCATGTTTGCATCTTTCTCTTATCAATGGCAGTGACTTCTTCAAGCTCAGTCCCCTGCTTGCGTTTGGCATTCCGCCATTAATTTTCAGACACATGTTACTAGATCATCAAAGTGTTTGTAAGGAGCATGGATATACAATAATTTTAAACCGCTCAAACAACAAAAGATTCAGTGTTGCATTCGGATATTTACCATAAGAAACAAGAGTACTTTCTGGCGATTTTTTTTTCCAGTTTTGCAACTTGTTGGCGTAGAAATAACTTATGAGGGCGTAGAGCGTAATTTAGGGGTCAAAAGTGGTAGAAACTACGCTGAAATTGTAGTGGTAAACAGGTATGAATATAAAACAAGGGCGATGCAAAGCGTGGCATATCCCCTTGCCTAAATTTGACCTGGTGACCTTGACCATTGACCTTGGAAATCAACAGGGTTCCAGATTCTCTCAAGGACTAAGTATGTACCAAGTTTGGTCAAAATCCATTGAAGGATGTTGATTCTATAGTGTTCACAAGGATGTTAGGGAAGGAAGGACGGACGATAGCGTTACTATATCCCTTCGCAACTTCGTTGATGAGGGAATAATCAATTTTTCCACTGAGAAAAGCCATATCAACAGCTGAAATGTTGAAAAAAGTGGACTAGAGTATTTTATATAGATATTTTTTTTTTTACTAGAAAATTGTAGAAATGTTAAGAACGATCAATACTACACTGTAGTGAATGAGCTTTGTCAGTCTGTAGTAAAACAAGTCATATTTACATATAAATAGCTCATTCATCTAATGTATTGTCAATCTACTAAGTAATAACCCTAGTTTTTTCATATAAATTAATATAAACAGTTTTACACAATTGTTTGGTTTTTTTTTTGGTAATAACTTTTATGTCAAGTATGAAATCATTTAAAACTAGCAGTAAAATTAAAACCATAAAAAATAAGATTCTGGACTTGTATTTGACTGAACTTCTGTGCAACATCATCTCTCTTATAAATGTTAATATCATAGTCAATACTTCAATACTCAAAAGAAATAATTACCTTGTCTCCAAGCTTTACTGTCCTTTGTGGAATCTTAGCAATGGCTTTTTTGGCTGCACTTGCTAGTCTCCTCTAAAAAATGAAGGGAAAACAAATTTCAGGATCACATACAGTACATGTACAATGACTTCATGTATTTCTATACAAATCTTGGATACTAAAGATCATAAATTTTGAAGGTTTTTTTTTTATTGATATTTAATCAGTTTTAAGTGACTTTTTGTTACCCTCAGAGTAAGTGATCTATGTACAGTACAATCAACAGAAACTCCTTTTTTAGATATACATGTATGTCCTGTAGCTAGTACATGTAGTCAGATTACAAAAATATATACTACAAGAACACACATTCACTGACCCTGCCTTTGTATTTTTCATGTTTGTGTTGTTATTCCTGTGAAAGTGTATGGGGACATGAACTTCGCAGAGAAGGGTTTGGATCCGATAAGCTCTTTCAGATATTTGAAAATAAAATGTCTATCTACAATATCTACTTGATGTTGGATTACCATGGTTACAGTCAACAAGTATTTTAAGGGTGATCTACATTGTAATAGAAGATTATTTCGTGTTGTTGTTGTTGACTATATTTTCTAAAATTATATTTACCTTTCATTTTTTTTTTTAATAATTTTAATAAAATTAATTAGATGTACAATGGACCAAAGAATAATTATAAGTATCAATTTGTTTATCATGTTTATCTCTAACTTCAAAGCATAGGGACAAAAAAAAAGTCTACTGTAAAATAAGTGAGGAATAGAATTAGTATCAATCTGTTTTATATCAAGTTTCAAATGAACACAAGATTCTACTGCAAAATAACTAATTTTCTGTATAACTCAAATTTCGAAGGGACAAAATATGCTACTGCAAAATAAATAATATATGTTCCTTCCATTGTTGGTATTAATGTACAAATTTATCCAAAGAATTGAAAAAAATAATAACAAGTTGAGGAATTAAGTAAGTACTTCTGTAATCAATTGACCCTTTTCATGATAACTGCGGTCCTACATACATCCAGGACATTTGTGAGTGGAAAATGCTGATATAGCAAAAACAATTGTGACGTCATAAATGCATTTAATTGTTCTACGATGTCATTTTACGGGCAAGGGTATTATTACCACTCACAAATGTCCCGGATGAATGAAGGACCGGCAGATATCGTATAAGGGTCTATTGACACAGACATAAGGAAAACAAATTATCTGATATTTAAAGAAATTTTATCTTTTCCCTGTTTGTTTGATAGCAAAATGAAAACAACAGCTAATTTAAGATTAATTTTCTTTTATCAAACATTATAGATGTTACATGTATAACTTCATTGTTGTATTTATGCAACTGCTCCCTGTGGGACCATGATTGGATTAATAAATATTTGATTTGTAAGACCCATTAACATATACATGTAGTACAAAATGTATTCATACTTTCTGTGATAGGGCTCACGTTAAAGGGCGATTAGGGCGAAAAAGTCACCTTCACATTCTGGTAGCTCAAAAACAAAGTTCAAGTCGCCTTTTAATTTTGAAGATTGATATTCCTTGATTGAAGTTATTCCACACATATCATGATTTTTATATAGTACCGGTACTAGTTGTACAGTAGAACTTGTCTTATGTGACCTGCTATTGGAACATTGAAATATGGTCACATAAGACAGGTTGTCGTTTAATACAGGTTTAAGTAATATGTAATGCACTGTGAAGGGAAATTGAAATTAAAGTCACATATTAAATACAACTTACAAGTTATTACTTAACAAAGGTGGCCACTAAAGCAGATTTACAAGTATTTACATTGTATGAAGAAAATGAAATTAATGAAATTCCATAACAAGAAATTGCATACAATTAACCTAATGAAATATTAATTAATATGAAGTAACCTCAATTATACTTCCAAAAACAATAACAAACAAAAAACACATATTCAATTTCAAGTGACCGGTAATGAACTGTACAATGAACTTCAATAATTTTTAAATACCTGGGCTGGATATGAACAAAGAACATAATATACAATGTAGGTAATGGAACAGACATAAAAACTAGTTTATTTATCATTTGTAATCTAGGTCAATAACCGACTTCTTTTACCTTTTTGTACCCATATATACAATAGTCAAACCTGCTTTAGAGACCAAGTCTATTAAACAGTAACTTGTATTATGTAACCTTAATTTAAATTTCCTTTCACAGGGCATGTCATATCAATTAAACCTGTATTGAGTGACCACCTGTCTTAAGTGAGCCTTTTTTAATGATCCTTTGGAAGGTGACAAAAGAAAGGTTTGACTGTATCTAACAGAAGTATATAGCTACATGTACCTCACCAGATACTACATAGCTTTGTTTTAACCATAATACATTGTATATTTTTGGACTGCTTACAACCTTAATGTATGTTGTGTAATGGCTACATATCAATTATCTCAGACATGACAAAGACTTGTAAAAATTATGTTAATGTAACATACATTGTAAGGTATTTTTACAACTCATGACAATCAGATTTTCCAATTTTTATTATATTTAATTTACAGAACAAAAAATTTAAATTATTTTGGCAAAATTAACTTTAAAAGCCATTTTTAATCAACAAAGCAATAAAACAGAGGAATAATCCATTTAATGTGATTGGGGGGTTAGGGCTATGGTGTTAACACCACTTTCAACAATATTTCAGTTATCTCATGGTGGTCCGTGCTAGCCTATGGGTGGAGGAAACCAGAGTGACCGGAGAAAACCACCCACCTGTCGCATGTCACCAACAAACTTTATCACATAATGTTGTATTGCATACACCTCACTATCATACGACTACGACAGTCCTTTAAAAGTAATTAGAATGCCTTGTTTTTTTTTTGGTCTATTTATTGTTTATCTATCAAATAGACACCAACATACACATTGTAAGAAATTAAAGAAGATATTTGATAATTATTATCTTTGGCTTTTCTGCACAACTTTCCCAATCCCATCATTCATTGCACTGTGTGTAATAGGTTATCTTTTCATTAATCAATACAAGTTATGTGATAGTGTTAATTAGGACAACTCTTTGATTGACATCCCTCCCCCACCTAAAATACATAACGTTATTAATACACTGTTGTAAATGTTAATTGGTGATGGACACTAAATTAGAACCATTGTCAACATGATAACCTTTAATTCATACGTACAGTTAATCTTTCTTTGGCATGAGCATATCTAAATCTTTGTATGTAGTAGAAGACTAGCCAGGCAAGGGAGATAATCATTAAAACGATGAATGAGATGGAAACAAACAAGACTGAAGTCCTGCTGATGTTGTTCGTGGCAGCCAAGTCATCTATTTTGTCTCTATCAGTGTATTTTTTCTCTCCAACCGATATCTCCATTTTAACTGGATGGCCTTCCTTCAAGATGGATACAATATTTTTTCCTTCCTTTTTACTGATAAATATTGTAACAACATCACTACCTGTAAAAAAAAAATTATTTTTAGCAAAATGTACATGTATGTACAGTATAATTACAGTCTATGGTTTAATTTTTTCCACCTACTTGCCTGAAAGCCAAATAATGAAAAAATTTCTATTTATTCAAACAAATTCTTTCATAATTTTCACTTGTCCGATCCAATTTTACTTGTCCTGGGCTTCTGGTAAGTGGGTTAGCGGTGAAGACTAATAACACTCCCATGTATAGATATCATAAAATGTCAATTCAAAGCAATGAAAAAATCAACACATGCAGAAAGATGTGCAATAAAGACTTGTTATTCTATACAAGGTAGATATATATCAATATTAAGACATTGAATATTGGAGAATTTAAAGTAAAAAACACTACAAGTCAAATATAGCAAAATGTTTAGTGAACCTCACACTTTCCTAATTTCTATTACGTGTATATGTGTAAGCATTTAACAGATAAATATCACACTACCAGTACTTGTTATGGCTTCCAATATCCCCACCCGCCGGTAATTACAAAATCTGACGTAGACAATATTCTCCCCATTGAAAATATTTTTCTGACATAGCCACAGCCACATGTCCATGACATTTTGTGAAAAAATTACAAAATGTACACTGTTAACTTATATCTGACCTGACATAAGCAATATTCTCCCCATTGAAAACATTTTTCTGACACATCCACATACATGTATATCCATGACATTTTGTGAACTGTCAAAATAAAAATATTAACACCTGGATATGGATTTACAAATTATTTTTCCACAATATAGGTACAATCTGACACCTGTGAAGTATCTGAGAAAATAATTTAACATTTTCTGGTTGGGTCAATCAAAACTTTTTCCAGTCCTGATGATATTGTTTAATTTCTGAGCAACATAACATATCATACAAGACCATCCAGAATCTACCCTTGAGGCCATAAGCTGGAGCCTTAATTGTATATTGAACAGTTTCAAGGGTCATAAGTCTAGAATGATAATAAAGGCTCCCTATATATTTTCAGAAATAATTGTAACTTGTTCTCCATGTGGAGTACAGGGGCATCACTTGTGTTTAAAGAGGCATTAGCCACGATTTTGACCAAACAAATGATATGCTTTAAATAGCTTTAAAATGATGAAATAAAGGTAAATATTTCACATTAAACAGCTTATCGTACCACTTTTCACCTTTTAAGAACGAAAATTACCATCGATTTCAAGCAAATAATTTGACCTCGCTTTCTCCGTATGCAACTGACCTTACTAGTGACAGGTAAAAACGAATAATTTGTATTTTGTCGCTTATTAACTGCAAACTTGCATGGTTCTTTGTCCGCAATTAACGCCGACTAAAAGCAGATTCACAGAAAATAAGAAACAAGTGCATTGTTGTATTGATTTAATGACGATTCGGCAAAATGCTGATAATTAATATATAAGATGACGTCCATTTCTTGATCGATCTCAAAACACGAGCAGTTGCACCTTTTTACCCCAATGCACGTACATTTCATAACATTTCTAAGTTACGGAAACACGTTTTATTAAGGCATCAATCATATGTGATAGTTTTTATGAGTAACAAAAATTTAAGATTTTGGCAGATAATGCCCCTTTAAGATAATCTCAAACACAAGTTGATTTACCTTTTTTTAAACACCAAAGAATGCACTAGTCAGCGTCACTCATGACTTTAGTCGGGACTCATCATTAAATACATATATTATCTACATTTTGTAATAAATATCATTTTGCACTGAAATGTACATGTGAAACAAACTTAAAATAAAAAAATATTATTTCAAACACATGACTTTATATTAATAACAGTATTTCTTTTTTTGTTATATACATTGTATGTACATTTTTTTTGTATATGTATAACCCTCTATATACATGTACATCTTATGGGGGTTAGGGTGCTTAACGCCACTTTCAACAATATTTCAGTTATATCGTGACGGACATGTACTTGTATTTATAAAAACATTCACATGCCTTCTTAGCATTATTCTTTCCAATATTTATTGTAGAACTATATAAACCACTAAATCTGAGTTCATTATAGAGGCACACTCTTGCATGTAAACAAATCATAAAGTTAAGTAAACAAATATTATTATTTATTACATGTGATCTTTGATATGGATCATTTATTTGGCATCAAGCCAACTATGACTTACATACATGTACAAAAAAATGTACTTTAAAGTTCATGAATACAATTTTTTTTCACTGATATATTGAAAAAAATAATAAAGATTAAAAGTATACAATTATATAATCATAATCTCCTCATTTAAAATATTTCCCAATCTTTTAAATTTAATAAAATCATGGCATAATATATAAAATGTAGGACAGCGGAGGACAAAAATGTAAAAAAAAATTTTTATGGTAGAAGAGTATGGAGACCAGATTCGTCCTGCAAAAACATCCACTCTTTCTTGCACCAGATAGTCCTATATTGTACATTACACAGTGCTTACAGTTAAAATGATTGATGGCTAATAATCCTTCTTGGCCTCTTAAGTTTTATTTCAATAAATACCCTTCATGACAGAGCTTATACATGTACAATGTATTTAAACATCTGGAATTATACACTTTGTTTGCTTTTTAAAAAAATATTTAACCCTATAAAAATATGATTAAAATCAGTCAAGGAAAGCTATTTTTAGAAACATATACACATGTAGTTCTCGGTGACATACTATACGAAAACAATTCATTTGAATAAATAGACTGTATGTGAAGAAAATTGAGGCAAAGACTGCCAAAATTAAACCATTATATTTTAGCAGTCTCTAGGACAAAGCGATCATATGATAATAATTATCAGCTGTAACTGCCAATTTTTTGTTGACATACAGTACACCAATACATAAAACTTATTTTTACACTTTTCGTGTGCAATTGACAAACTTGACATTGAATGAAACAAAAACTAAAATAGATTCACCTATTAATTGATAAATATACACAATGTAAGTTACAAGTTGATCAAGCACCCTACTTATACTTTGTGATCTGACTCATGACTTTTTTCTTGAAATATTACTTTTATTCAAGTTCCCCTAACTATATTGATAAAAACTTCCTTCTGGAGTGTTTTTTTTAACAGTATCAAGACTGTATTTGTAACTTTATAACTTTCATGTTTTCCATTAATTAATTATATTTATTAACTTTGTCTGTGCAGGTGCATTGTGGTCAAAATATTGTATATAATAATAATCTCAAAATATTTGGCCAAAAGCATGGAAACCAAAAACTTCCCATTTTAAAATTTAGGGGTATACATGTAATTATAAAATGAAAAATAACCAAAATCGAACTTTACGAGAATACTCACTCACTGTGGTCAAAAACATTGTTGAATAAATTTCAAATGATTTATAAAGCTGAACAGAAACCTGAGAATTTTTGTTTATCATATCATGGGGCATAACTCAAGAGGGAGATCTTCTGTGGTTGTTGGATTTCCAGCTGGTGCTTAAGGCAAATTGGGCAACAAATTAGTCCTTCGACTGCATATTTTGAGGATTGTGTTTCAAAATGTACCCAATAATATATTTATTATCAATGATTTATTTTTCTTAAAAATGTTTTTATCTAATATTATGATGTACCATACATTTAGCATGCTTAATTATATATACTTTGTGCTTTACTTTCCTTTTACAAAATGTAATTTCATTGTCCCCTCCACCCCCCACTCTCCAGTTGAAATTTATAACATTAGTTTGATCATCTCATGATCTGAACTCTTTTGTTAAAGACTCAACAGGATGTAGACAATACTTTCACGCCCACACAGACAACCATGACAGACTGTCTATAAATGCATCAGGGTCCTACATTTTTGTACATGTATGATGAAGCATGGATCCTACAGAAATCTACACTATTATATTGTGAACATATTGAACCATGTATAAAATAAATCATATTGTATATTCTAAATTGATCAACACAATTAGTAATTATAATGACAAAAAAATGTCCTGGTAGCAGCAACACATGTGTTAAAACAGTTGACTTTATATGTGTTAAACAAATAAGTCTGGATATTATTCTGTCTGAGACTGGTCAATAACCAAAGTAAATAAGTCTGGATATTATTCTGTCTGAGACTGGTCAATAACCAAAGTAAATAAGTCTGGTCAATAACCAAAGTAAATAAGTCTGGATATTATTCTGTCTGAGACTGGTCAATAACCAAAGTAAATAAGTATGGATATTATTCTGTCTGAGACTGGTCAATAACCAAAGTAAATAAGATATGAGACATGAGCTCTAAATTTTGACCATAAATATTTTAATAGTATTCAAGCTGCAGGTACTGTAATCTGGACCTACATGTACACAATTGTAACCATAATCCAATCCTGCAATTTTAATTACCCATCCCGCTTCTCTCCTCCCATCAAAAACAACATGGTACATGTATTCAAAATTCATGGGTTGGATGTACAACAGTTTAAGTTTAACACAACGAAGTTCAACCATAAGCAAAACGAAATGGCTCACAGCAAGTCAGCCAATCAACCATTTTTTATGCTTGAAGCAAGACAAATTAATGATACTTTTTAACAAATTTGATTAATGGACAGATGTAATTTTTTAAATGTTAAATTTTAAAATACAATTCTAATAAATAATCATTCATTTCATGTCAAGAATATTTTTTTTATATATAAAAATGTACATTTGATGTATTACAAAATTAATTACACAGCAGTGCAATTGAAGTTGTTTTATTGTTTCAACTTAATGAGCTTTTTCAGTAATTGCAAGTACTACATGTATGATCAGTATCTACCTGCTTCTCCAAATATGATGTTCACCTTTTTACCACAGTATGTCTATTCAAGTTCATCGTACACTGTACACAGTTTTCATTCAATGGCCTCAACAGATCCTTGTATGATAAAATTTTGATGATTTTTTCAAAAGCCCAGACCAAAACGTCATAGAACCCCACTAGTGCCTTCTTTGCTATTGCTTGTCAAAAATATGATGATCCATGACACGAGTTACAAACTGTATCTCTGATAGTCATTTCAATGCTTAGACATTTCAAATGAAATGTAGGAAGCATCAGCGTGAATGAGTTGAATGTGCTGGGGATAGACCCACCAATCCATCCTTAGGAAATTACGTAAAAAAAAACAGGACAAAAAAATCAAATAAACCAGACTGCTTGAAACCAAAATTTTATTAAATTTGGGCAGAGTAACTTGAAAGGAGACATGATAAAAAGTTTTCCATTAAACTTAACTTTTCCAAGATGTCCCCATAGTGTTCTCAATTCGTCAACCCTTTGAATGAAAAGTCATGTTTCATGATTCCAATTAATTTTAAAGCAGTGAGAGCCATACCTGATGCTGATTGGTCAAGAGTAAAGGGCAAGTTGTCCTATTCATACATCATACATGTACACGTATCAAATATTAAGAAGAAAATTGAATATGGCCATTTTGATTTATGTTTAATAAAAAACTTTCTAATTGTTGCCCTAAATATGTACATGTAGTATTTTGCCGACAAATGAACTTATCATAATTATTTACAAAGTGTAAATTCCTTAAACTTGATGAATAATACTTTTGACCATACATGTAAAGCATTTTTTCTATTGACATAAAATATCCAGATATATACTATAGGCAATGATTGTATATATTCCTTTAGACAAATGAACATTGATGAATTACTTCACAAAAATCCAGCCATTATGTCAGTATACAAAAAGACTAAAAAGAAAATTAAAACAGTTGTACCTGCAGCATCAGATTCTGGTAATTTAATAATCTCTGTAAATTCAAAACAAACCAAATCAATAACAAAAATATGTCGAATATAATAGAATTTGAATTTTGGTGTTTAATGCCACTTTCAGCAATATTTGAGCTATATCATGGCGACCAGTTTTAGTGGTGGAGGAAGCCGGAGTACAGAGAGAATCACCGACCCTGGGCAAGCAACTGGTAAACTTTATTACTTGCGGCTGCGAGACGAGTGCACCCTTTTTGTAATTGACAAAGCCGGGCGTGAACCCACGCCGTATTGGTGATAGGCTTGACACGTATGTTACATCCAACGACCTAACTCATTGAGCCACCAGGGCCCCTTCAAATACAATAGACTTTAGCACATTCCCGATTTGAATTTAAAATTATACGTCTTCATTACTTTTTTATACAAGATATTACCTTTACCTTTACGATGGGCAAAATGGTAACCGGTCTAGCAAGGGCAAAGGAAAGGACAATGAACTTGAGTAACAAGCTTGCACTGTAAATCAATTAATATGTCACAAGACAAAAGAAGTCATCTTGATTTTAATCAATCTGACAATTAAAGTAATAATGGCTGAAAAAGCAGAACCACTGCACTGATAAACCTACAAAATTTCTAAAAAATTAATAAGATGAAAATGGAAATACAGGACCTAGTGTGGGACAGACACAAACAATGTGGATATATCAGGTTTACAACCGACCTACAAGAATGGGGATAATGTCATTACTCCAACACTTATTACTCCGACAATTATTACTTCGACAGTGACCGATAGTCTTTGCAATTCTGGCGCTTTTAGCAATCCAAATGCAGTACAGGACTGCCCATTTAACTTGAAAGGGGCATGGTTTTATCCCGGATTCGGAATTTTTTTTTCGTAAGCAGCACTATTGTTTTTAAAGCTTTTCAGCACTGCTGACATATCCTTGACTCCGGAGGTGTACCCTTATATATCGACCTGATTCAATATGGAGATGATGTGATGATATTCGAAATTTTGTTAGGTTTCTCCTGAACTCAGAATTACTTAAAGTAATTCTGAGTTCAGGAGAAACATCAAAGAAAGATAGTTTTCTCTTCCATAAACAGTTTTAAATTTTACATAAGTTCTCAATTTACCATGAGAACATTTGTTCCTATCTAGGGCCCATTGATACCTATGTGCTTCTAGAAGTATTTTCTTGACTGTTTGTTTTGAAACTTTTTGATTAGTTGACAGTTGTTTAAGCTTAGGAATGTTATTCAAAATTTGTTGTAAAGCACCATACCAAGAGGATATCCGGTTTTCATATAATTTTCTGGACTGTGTGTATGCATCCTTCAACAAGGGAAAAGTGTCCAAAGTTTCTAATAAAAAGTTCCCATATTTCACAGCAATATAGTAAAACATGTTAAATGGTATGGTCAAAAACATACATGTATGTCCTAAGCGACGTCGCTAAGTAAACATTGACGCGTTTCATCTAAATTTTCGACTATATCTTTTATTTTTGTCAATGAAATAAATATAATAATCAATTGCACGTCGTGAATATTGAATATATGATCACTCGTGCCGCAACACATTCAGATTAAACTCGTGTGCGCGTAGCAAGTTCCGCACACTCGTTTAATCTGATGGGTTTTGCGGCACTCGTGATCATATTTTCAATATGCAATCCGTACAATTATCCTATAGTTGTTTAGAGTTGCGATTAGATAGGATATGATGATACAGTCCGGGATGCATGAGTGTCAGAGTTATGAGTGTCGAAGTTATGACTGTCGGAGTAATGACTGTCGGAGTAATGAGACGACCCCCAAGAATGTAGCAGCTGTGTTAATGCAAATTTCCAATCTAATCATGATCAAAATTAGATGTTCATTGTATTGTTTTGATTTTGATCTCCGAGCATTATTCTGTTATAGTCGAAGCTTGAGATACTCTGAGCAAAAGATAAACGATAGTATGTTTATCGAGGATTGGTGACATCACATTGAAAAACAGTGATATTATCTTAAGGTGGGTCATTCGTCCTAATATTTATATACATTTGTATATGAAGAATAATAAAAATAAATGAAGTATTAATGATATTTGATGGCATTATAGAAAATAAATTTAGACATTTTAAATCTGGGGCATGCTGAAGTGTATGTTTCGATAACATTTAAACATTTCAATCCCTTGGAATAAGTAAAGCAGAATGAGTGAATCGAGAGTCTGTAGAAATTGTGTATGTGTCCATTATACATTTGCTTTTATTTCAAATAAATTGAAACTGTTCATCAGACAATGATTCCCAAATATGTGAATGGCAAAGGCCTTTGGATTTTTGCCAACTATATACTAAGAATCAACCATTAATTTCAAATTACGACAATTAAGCATTTCAAATAATATACCTAATAATTGTGTTTCCGATTGCATGGTCTTCAAAATTAGGGTCGGTAGGTTGGGATTTTTTTTTTTTAAACCTACAAGTACAATGTATGCTCCTTCCTCTAAAATCACACAAACTTGTTTCTTTCTTTCTTACTACAGCTTATTAATTATTTGACATGCATGAATCATTAATACTGGTTCCAAACATCGATCAAATCACGAATGTACAAGGAAATGAAGAAAATTCAAACAGGAAACCGCATCTATTGACGAGTATTGTTGAAGTCGGAAACAAACACGGAAACTGAGACGAATTTCCAGATTTTGCTGATCTATTATTTTTTTGGCATAAAAAATGTTAGGGTCGGTGGTAAAATTTTAGGGTTGGTCGGTCGATCGGAAACACACATATTTTTTTTTTGGCCTTATGTGTACGAATCGGGCATGGCATTTCCACACCCATGAACATATTTAATTTCCAAAAGCTCATATTTTTTCTTTAAATTAATACTTTTTATTTAATATTTTTAAATTAAAATATGCATTATGTTCATTAAAAATTTATTGGGGCGAACAAACACAGGGCGAATGACCCGATACCTTATCTTAATATCATGCTATAGGTACATGTAGTTGCTTGAAAAATATATACTATCATTAATTTGTTTAGCGAGAATGGATTTCTCGACTGACCAATTTCTCAGAACAATCTCACACCGAAGTCGAAGCCTGAGATGAGACATACCATGAGAAGTCCATTTCGAGCAAAACATATCAACAATAGTATGTTTATCCAGTATTTGATGCAGTCTTTGCCTTAATGTTTTTTCACCTACTTGCCCGAAAGCCAAATTTAGAAAAAAACAAACTCTTTCATAATTTTAACTTGTCCCAGGATTCGGGCAAGTGGGTTAGCGCAATGACTGTTGATGAGATGACGTCAGTGACATCATTAATATAGCGTCACATTGCAAAACATCGATATTATGTTGATATCATACCTATGTGATCTACAGTTTCTAGAAATGGAACAATTTGATTTTCTCCATTTGATTCTTTGTTATCATAGAAAACTACAGCACATGCATTGTATTTCCTTGCCATTTCCAACTTTTCTTTGAATGTACATACTCCCCTCTCAATTAAAGCTACCCATTTTTTATTGTTAGGTGGTGCATTAACAATTTCATCACAACCATCAGATATGTTCTTTATTGTTTGTACGTGAAACACTTCGCCAGATTCAGAATCCAGTTTAGCATTGGTGACGTAATTACCCATTTCTTTCATCTTTGAAACTATTTTCTTCATTTTCGAGTCATAGTAGGTTAAATTAACTTTAGCTCTGAAGTAATGTGGGGTTTTCGAATCACTAAGATTTGTAGCCGATGCTGTATTTAATGTCATACATAACAAAATAGTCACAATACACAAACAATATGGCCTCCATTTTGGATAGCAATCCAAGTGACATGAATAAATTTGTCCCTTAATAATCCGACAAAGCGAAGTTACAATAGAGATATAATTCATCATTTTGGAAATATAAGATACGTTCATCTATATTCGTGCTATATTATCTCAAAAATAAATGAACATTCTTTGTATTTTTGATGAAACATCTCGAATTTCCACATTTCGTTCTTGTCCCTGAATAACATTAGCAATGTTTTTCTCCGTGACGTAATGAACACGTGATCAACTTTATTCGAAGCGACATCTGTAAACAAAACGTGAAATATTTATGAATGACATGTCAAACAAGGACATCGTGAAAATAAAACGCACAAATATGCCAACCGAAATGAGAGCATCGTTTTAACATGTCAATATGATGACTGGTGTAAGAGATATTACACTATCTGAAATATTTATATTGTTATGCAATAATAATATTTTGATATTACTAAATAATCTTTGCGTAAAATGAAAATAGTTGGCATTTCGCCAATTTTGAGTTGACATGCACAATAATAATAATAATCCTTAAGATTCCGATGATAAAACTGGATTTTCACTGCCGATAATACAATATATTTATATTGGCAGGATGGTGTCAAATAAGGTTTCATTTGTAAAACTCTAAAGATCTTTTGGATAACCTTAAATAAAGATCTTTCTCTCAGGTATCCTCCATCAAAACTTTTGATTTTCAACTCTGTATACCACCCTACCGCATGACAAATTAAAAACCCGCTTAAAAGAAACCTTTCACTAAGCTTTCAGTCATAGAAACGATGGCTCAATTTTTTTTGTATTAGGCTACATATTTTTCAAACAAGATTCATTTGAAAAGGTAAAACATGCTACTCCAGGAACAAGTGTTGCCATTCACGCTGCGCAAAAGTAAACCGAATCATAATGGTCAAAGATGACAGTGATTTGTACCAAGTAGAAGTAGAAGTAGAAGTGATCAGTATGCTGGAGTTCCTCATCGATAACATATCATTTTGTCTCCCGTTTAGAGGGGCACTGTTTCAGCAGGTCGTCGGCATACCAATGGGTACGAATTGTGTCCCTCTAGGCTCTCTAGCCGATGTATGTTTATACTCATATGAGTCGGGGTTTCTTCAAAATCTTGAAAAAGATAAGAAGATTCATGAAGCTAGAGCCATTAATTTCACATACAGGCCTATGATGACGTTTTATCTATCAATAATTCTAGATTTGCAGAATTTATTCCATTGATATCCTCCAGAGCTGGAAAATAAAGAGACCACAGATACAGCTTCGTCCGCATCATTTTTGGACTTAACCTCGAAATTGACGACAGTGCTAAAATTTATGATAAACGGGATTACTTCAATTTTAAAATCATCAAATCAAATCAAAAAGTTTTATTTAAAGTCGGTACATTTTATAACAGCACAATATAAGCTCTCAAGAGCTTATGTTAAATTTTCCAAATATGCGCAGCAATATACCAACTTCTCCTGCATATGATGTTTACATGTCGCAATCGATTCGTTGTGCAAGGGCCGGTGGCAATTATTCTGATTTCTTGAAACGTCATCTTTATCTGAGAAACAGACTACTGGACCAGGGCTATAAAAAGATTCGCCTTATTCGATCTCTTAAAAAGTTTATATTCCGATACCATGATCTTGTCGAAATATATTCTGTCTCTGCAGAGACGATAATAAACGATGGATTTCCATAAAGTGAACATGCATCAAGATCAGGAAAGACAGGATTAGGTAATTGTGGTTTAGACATGACGCCATTCAACATCCCAGTTAAAACATTCTGCAGAGACGATTTTATAATCAACGATGGATTTTCATAAAGCACTGCGTTGACTACTGTTATACGTATTTTTTCCCAGTATTATTAAAAATGCTGTTATAGTGACAACCGGAACCTTTTAACCATAATGGACACGGGAGATTTGGCACCGTAAAATCTGAATCAACCCACCATTTCTTTGGAAATGCCTGTACAAAGTCAGGGCCATTGCAGTTTTCCCAGTTTTCCGGTTGTTGACTGATTTTGTCTGTTTGTTGATTTATGAGTTTTGCCTTTCTCTTTCAGGAAGATTGCTGGGTGTAATTTTGTTATTACCCTTTTGTATTTAATGACCAAAACTTTTGTCCAGTTTGAAACTACTAACAGTCAAGACGGTCCAATAGATTACATGTTTGTTTGTTTGATGGAGTGTAACGTAAGTAAGTAAGTGAGTGAGTGAGTGAGTGAGTGAGTAACAATATTATAAGCTAATCTTCCCTGTGGTCCTCAAAACAATAATAATCAAATACAAGAAATACAATATTTCAAACAATACATACATATATATAAATGCACAACAAAATATCACAATCTGAGTAGAGTGAATATTTGTAATGTCATAATCATTCGTTAATTTGTTTTGATATCAAATAATCTATATATTTCTTTTTGAATAGATCTATATTTTGAATTTATTTTAAGTTAGGAGGTAAAGAATTCCATAAAATAGTTCCGGGGTAGTAACAATTTCGCTTAATGAAATTAGAATTTGGCCTTGGAACGAACAAATTTCCCTTTGCAGATGATCTTAATGAATAAATTTGTTTTCAGATCAAATAAAACAAATAATGTCTGATTATGTTCTTTAATTTTTATAAGGATAAATTTAGGTTATGGAATGTTGATAAAAATATATGAAATATATAGACCTCCTCTACACAATGATTTGTATAGTAAATCCTTGCTCTAACATACAATCCTGCACCCGCGCATGAATGTTTGTATTATTTAATCAAATAACTTTATATCCGTAAATTTTTCATATCGATTTATAAAGTGGGTGATTGTACCGCATTTTACCATACAAAATGACTGCGCGCATGTCATACTAGCGTTTCCGCTGAAGCGCAAATTTAGCCGGGTTTTGAAAGCAACAAAGAAAGGATTACATCTTTGGTCTTGTCTGTTGAAGCTGTAATAAGAATACAATGTCTGACTCGGAATCAGAAAGTCTCAATGATGAACCTATGGAACAAACTGTAAACAAATGTTTTATATCATTTTTGGTTCAAAATCAAATCGCATGTAGTTTTTTGCACACACACACACATTGAATCGATTAACAGTCGCAAGAGTTAGTTGGTGATACCTCGAGCCTATACTATCAATGGTAGTTACTATCCAAAATGAACCACAAAAAGGGAATAAATGATTTTTATACCAGATTCCCATTTAAACTTGACTTGGTGTCTTTCACGCAGACTGGTCTGCGAAAGTTTGATTTATCCAGACACTAGACGGTGTGTCAATATGAATATAACATACGCAATGGGCAGAAAATAGTGTCCAATATATATAATAATAACAAGGCTTCCAATGTCAAAATAGTCTGAGATTCCTCTGCCGTTCGACGACTATTTACATCTTGCTGTTGTCGTTGAACGTCAGAGCGCTCTCCATAATGAAAACAGCAGATTTTTCTCCCCATCTCGGCCGTGGCACATTTCCACGTTTTGTGGCTATCGGATTTTATTTTCTATCCAAAACTCAAATATATATCGCTTCACCAATCATTTTTCTATTCATTCATAACCATCTTACCCTCAGAGAGTGGTGTTACTCTCGATTACAGCACGTTTTTTCCTTACACCCGATGATTTGGTCATTTCACTGCCATTTTTTTTAACGTGATCTCGCGATACTAACTGAAAGATGACAGCAATGCATTGCATGATGGGAGATACTAAATACAGTGCACCAAATTAGCATACGTAAACAAACATACAAGACGATATAAAGCGTATTCTGCAGGACAAACAGTTCCATCTACAGCTCAAATCAGAGCAGAAGGAAATAACACAAAATATGTTGGATAGAAAAGATTCATTTGGCAGTGTTATCCGCGGGCTTCGGAAAGAGCATGTCAGACGTTTCCCCCTATTTTGGACAAGGTCAGATCATATATATGCAAATTATCTCCCATGATACATTGCGGTAATTGTAGTTCTCTCGAAGTCACGTGACAAATATTTCAAAATGACGAAATCATATGGTCTGGGGGAAATTGTGCTGTAATGGAGTGTAACACCAATTTCTGAGGGTAAGATGGTTATGAATGAATAGAAAAATGATTGGTGAAGCGATATATTAGGGTTTTGGATAGAAAATAAAATCTGATAGCCACAAAACGTGGAAATGCGCTACAGTTGAGATGGGGAGAAAAATCTGCTGTTTTCATTATGGCAAGTGCTCTGACGTTCAACGACAACAGCAAGATGTAAATAGTCGTTGAACGGCAGAGGAATCTCGGACTAAAATGTAAACAAAGTGGGTTTTTTTGCACGCTTTTTCCATGTAAATCTCATGGTATGCTTCGATTCCATACTACCTAAATATACTTCCGACTTACATTCCAAATTAAATATTATAAAATGGAATGCCATTTTGTACAAAACAAACATATATTTTTGCATTGAGGAAAACAACTACAACACACCTTACCGTTAATAATATTTTTATCAGTATTTTATTTGATTTTCGTGTACAGACATATCGAAATATGTCGGACTTGACAGGTAAAAATCAAGCTGGTCCGACGATGTTTTTGGAATATCAGTCCGAAAGTCTGGTAAAAATTTGTTCTCTACTCCGGTCAGGAAACAATTTTCTCTTTGTCGGTCCATCAAACAGTGTCTTTAAAAGTCGATATTTCTTGTAAATACGGTGAAAGAAACTACCGCTCGCCAACTTGCCAAAAGCGAGAAGAGAACAAATTCGGCGAGTACGTTTGTGTAAGAACTCGACAATCTGGCGACCGAACATCGTGAGGCGAGTTCTGATTATTTTGCACTTGCCCCTGTCAACCAACCTGACGAAGTAGTTTCTCAGTCAATGATTCCGTAAAATTTTTGATTCAACAATAAAAGATGTGAAGAAATCCTTCTAAATCGTTGATAGGAATAGCGAATGTTTCACGTCCGCCATATTGATTTCTTTTATTGATAGAAAACGCTAAAAGATGGCGTCCTTTTCCGAACCGGGATCAAATAAAATTAATTATATACCTCCCAAAGTTCAATGCAAGCGATTCAGATTATCTTAAATACCGATTCGGTAGAGTAAAACTTGATGGTAGCAAATAAAATTGGGTTTGGGTGGGCATGGTAAAAAGGTAAATGTTTTAAAAATCATAATTTTCGAGTTGGGGTCAGATTTTGCAGCAATTAATTTCGATGTTCTAAACAGTTATTTCGGAGACTGCAATCAAGTTCATGAGTTATGATGTTAATTGGAAAAGTAACTGATTTGTATGCAGAATGAATAAAGATGCAATAAAGATGCTATAAATCTTTGTTATTATATCTCATGTAAAATATTTGCATTGGATCATTGGCGAGTAGAAATATCTACCCACTGGCCAAACTTGGCAAGTGCAATTCTAATTTGGTGAGTACAATTTTGAAGCAACTAGCCAAAATGGCGAATGTTTGAAAAAAATGGTTTCCTACACTGAAATAGCATGTTTATTTCTTTAAATAAGCGTTTTCTGTGAATAACGAAACTTGACCATTGCGTAATCCTAATTTCTTATTTTCATCTTTTTTTCTGAAACCACGAAAGAGATTTGAACCAATCTTGGCAGAAATGTTCATTAGATGGTCATATACTAGATTTTTGTTTTTGGCACTGATCGGAAATCCAACATG
>MJUT01064191.1:126944-149288 GCA_002080005.1 Gigantidas platifrons
GATGTTAAGTTTAAACTGCAAACATGTTCAGTATGTCAAGATCTATCGACCACAGCCGAACTTAGCATAACATAGGACTCTATGGGAAATTCACATAAAAATCTTCTTGTCTGGAATCAGTTGCTCAATTGGAACCAAACTTTGATAAAATATTCATTGGATGGTCCTCTTCCAAAATTGTGTCTGGTGGTCCCGCCCTCTGACCAAGATGGCTGCACAGCTGAACTTAGTTTAACATAGGACCCTATGGGAAATTCACATAATAAAAACCATCTTGTCTGGAACCAGTAGCTCAATTAGAACCAAACTTTGATGGAATAGTCATTCGATGGTCCTTTTCCAAATGATGTCCTGCAGTCACACTCTCCCACCAAGATG
This sequence comes from Gigantidas platifrons, assembly GCA_002080005.1. Classification (NCBI taxonomy): domain Eukaryota; kingdom Metazoa; phylum Mollusca; class Bivalvia; order Mytilida; family Modiolidae; genus Gigantidas; species Gigantidas platifrons. The sequence goes on from MJUT01064191.1 coordinate 127,323, forward strand.
GCGCAACACAGTGCAGTTGCGTTGTTATTGAAAGCAGCTTTGATCCAGGTGAGCGATTACAGGCTCCTGGGAGCCTCTGGTTTCATCACATTTTTTAAATTTTAATACTTTTCGTCCTTTATTTCAAAAACTATAAGAGATAGACATTAAGTTTAAATTGTAAAAGTTTGCATCATGTCAAGATCTACCTGCACCGCAATTTTTAAGTAAATGCCATTACCCATTTTGGAGTTATTTCCCTTTTTTCATCAAGTTTTAACAATTTTAGTACTTTTTGTCTTATATTTCGAAAACTATAAGAGATAGATGTTAAGTTTAAATTGCAAAAATGTGCAGCATGTCACGATCTACTTGCCCTGCAATTTTGAAGTAAATCCCATTACCCATTTTGGAGTTATTTCCCTTTTTTCATCAAATTTTCAAAATTTTAATACTTTTCGTCCTTTATTTCAAAAACTATAAGAGATAGATGTTAAGTTTAAACTGCAAACATGTTCAGCATGGCAATATCTACCTACCCTGCAATTTTGAGGTATATCCCATTACCCATTTTGGAGTTGTTGCTCTTTTTTCATCAAATTTTTAAAATTTTAATACTGTTCATCTTATATTTCGAAAACTATAAGAGATAGATGTTAAGTTTAAATTGCAAAAATGTGCAGCATGTCATGATCTACCTACCCAGCAATTTTGAAGTAAATCGCATTACCCATTTTGGAGTTATTTCCCTTTTTTTCATCAAATTTTCAAAATGTTAATACTTTTCGTCCTTTATTTCAAAAACTATAAGAGATAGATGTTAAGTTTAAACTGCAAACATGTTCAGCATGTCAAGATCTACTTACACTGCAATTTTGAAGTAAATGCCATTACCCATTTTGGAGTTGTTGCCATTTTTTTCATCAAATTTTTTTAAATTTTAAAACTTTTCGTCTTATATTTCAAAAACTATAAGAGATAGATGTTAAGTTTAAATTGCAAAAATGTGCATCATGTCAAGATCTACATAGCCTGTAATTTTAAAGTAAATCTGATAACCCATCTTGAAGTTTTCCCCTTTTTTCATCAAAGTTTAAAAATGTTAATACTTTTCATCCTTTATTTCAAAAACTATAAGAGATAGATGTTAAGTGTAAACTGAAAACATGTTCAGCTTGTCAAGATCTACATGCCCTTCAATTTTGAAGTAAATCTTATTACCCATCTAGGAGTTGTTGCCCTTTTTTCATAATTTTTTAGCTCACCTGGCCCAAGCACATTATCTTTTATGCATAAATATAGAAAGCAGTTAAGGTAATGATTATCTCCCTTTGAAATTTACTTTAGTATCATTCTATTGTCAGGTGAGCGATACAGGCTCAGTGGGCGGAGCCTCTAGTTACTTTTGAACAAATATTGAGAATGTCACGAAATAACTGAATACCTAAAAAATTATTCTTGAAGTAAACATGTTAAACAAATAAATGAATTTTTAATGGCGATGCGGAATATGTGGTGGCATTTTAGGTATATATTCGGTCAGACAAATTTTCTTTCGGTCCAACAGTTTTTATATATTGCCTGACCGAATGTCCGACAAGTTGTCTTTTATTTTCGATATGTCTGCATATATATACAAATTATTCAGCCCGGGACAGTTGCAATGGCTCCTTCCGCCCATGGAAGTCAGTAAACTTCAGCATCCAACAAAAAGTTCTCAGTGACGCTCTGATGAGGGATTAATTCCCGAAAAAAGTAAGGCAGAAGTATATTTAGGTAGTATGGAATCGAAGCATACCACGAGATTTACACGAAAAAAGCGTGCAAAAAAATAAACAGCTTTGTTTACATTTTGACCGATTTTTGCATTGGAAGCCTTGTTATTATAATATATATTGGACACTATTTTCTGCCCATTGCTTATGTTATATTAATATTGACACACCGTCTAGTGCCTGTGATTTACCGAAAGTTTTAATTTGATTAATTGTCAGTTTTAACTTCAAATATTTATTGTACTCTGCACTGAAGTCTTTTTTGCATACAATTCCAATGGTCAGATCGGAATATAAGGTGCAGCGGACTGAACCGCATATTCAGTTAATATGTATAAATCTTGGATATTTCAAGTTCTGGTCAAACTACAAAACGTAAAGGCTATATAATTGGTATTTGCTGCTTCTCTGCTAAGCACGCAGTATTAAGGAGTAAGAAGAAAGACTGATTGGATCAGAATCTGGTTAATATGTCTACATGTCTGCCAGCGGACTTTTTCACAACTAAACATGTCAGTCTAGTGCTAAACGAACATCGTCATCCCATCAAATGTAACTTATTCTTCTCATAATATAACTGAAAAATTGCTCGTAAATAACACTCACAATACAAAGTTAAGTTCTGATCATTTCTGTCTTATTTAGATATATACATTTGTATACTAATTTTGCTTAATGACTACTCACAAAGTCTTTTTTATGTCATTAAATGGACATTTACAGTTTAGTTGTATATTGTGTTGTTGTCTGAAGTTAAACATGGATTATTTCTATTTGTAGCCTACAATTGGGCCAACAGTTTTCTTGAAGTTGCCACCTAAAGGAAGAAATCCTGAAGAAAATGCAGAATTTGAAGCTAAAATTGTAAGATTCCAGCCATATTTGAAAAAACTTTAAAACACAACTCACCAAATTTGCCCACAGCAAAAATACAGACACGTCCAGGATGCATACAGGGTTTTTGCTGGCTCTATTGGGAATTGCCACCTAGCCTAGATTGGGGAATTTTATCGACATTTTTATCGACAAAATATGAATTTGAAATTAACTTGGGCAATAATAAACAAAATAACTTTGCAGTAGAATTTATTTCACTCAATTACAACATCATGTACACGTATCTGTCCTTTTCATTTTTGAATCTGTCTACTAATGGGTCAAGATTACTATCTGACAGTTTGTCCTTTCCTTCCATGGATCATATCAAAAGCTTCCAAATTCATTTGGGTCAATCTTTTCCTCAGAAGAGGTTTAATCAAATTCATATATGAAAAGCTACTTTCCATAGAGGCAGGGATGATATTCATCAAGTAAAAGGATGGATGAATTAGTGGGATCAGTTTGAAAAAGTTCACAATATTTACACAAATAACCTGATATGATTTAATACAACTATAATATAACCAGGGAAAACTTTGCTCATACCTACATGTAAGTGAACTAAACCTTCTCATATCCTGCTTAACGAGCGTTGGATGATTTTCATCCAACTTTGAATTTTTAACGTTATTTGTGCTGTCTGTAATAGAAGGTAAGAGTAGCAACACTATCAGCATCGTCGACGTGAGTTTGACATTCGATTTCACTAATGCTGATTTCATCATCATTTTCCTTGGGTTTCTTCTTTTTCATTGTCACAAAAAAAGAATAAATTGACAGTGTTTGTTTTGCCTCTTTAGGCTTTATTTTTATTCAGGTAATTTTTACTGTTGTGACACATGTTTATGTCAAAAAAGAACGACACATGATTGTACAAAAAAAGCTTACAGATAACCGGATATGTAATCGCGTAATATAAAATAACGGTTCCGGAAACGGTTACTAAATCCGGATTTTTACCGACAATAACTCCAATCAGTTTGGGAATTATCTGGCTGATTTTAGGAAAAATGGACTATATTTTTCATTGGGAATGCGGCCGAAATTCAGCAGTAAAATAAGGGGAGCAAAAACCCTGGCATATGAAATAAAAATGGTGCATCACAGACTACGAAGGCTTGTAAAGGAACATCCAGAGGCATTGCAAGTATCTCTAATAATGAATTGCAAAGCTTTTTTCTTCAGTACTTTTATAGCAAGTGTGTTTTTTTTTAAGATAAAGTAGATATGTCTTACTTTTATGACAAATTCCCTCATTAACATGCAAATCTAATGAAAGCTGAATATTTTCACAACCTTTACTTTTGCAAGTATTTATACTAGAAAAAAATGTTTCTTTATTGATAATTGCTATTGTTAAGAATTAAAGAGGACCTTCTCAGGATATTTAACTGAAAAGTCCTGGACCTTAGACATCAAAAATTAATATTGACCCAGGAGTGTGGAGTTGCCATGCCCGACTCGTCCGACTCTTACATAGAACCTGACGGACAAGTAGATTTTCCTGGCTAGCTTGTCAACAAATAAAAATAATTTCTGATTAAAGTAATCTGGAAAGACAATTCCTCAAATGATATTATATCGTAAATATTGAAGGTTATATAGATAAATGTTTTGTGTTTTTTTTTATTGGAAACGATCGCGCCAGTGGTATTCCGAAAGCAGCTAAAAATAACCAGAATTGTACAAGTTCTAAGTTGAGTATTACGACCCAATTGCATTAATAATTGTACTGCATTTACTTAGCGATAACCGGGACCGTGTAACAGGTTTTTATTGGAGTTCTAAATGTGACGTTTCCTTGCTTGTCCATGGCTTTTCGTAAACAAACAGGGCCTAACATCTGTGAACATATAATAATACAATGCAGTCGTTACAATGGACAAATATTTAATAATAATAAAAAAGACTGGGAAAGGTTCTGGCCTCAATGAACATCACGAGAAAGTTAAACGCAAAACTCTAGCGGAAAAGAACACATAATATGAGGAAAAACACCCAACGGACTGTTCAGTCCAAGGGGCTAGCCAATTTTTCATGTTTACTGCTGAATTCTGATAGTGTCTCATATTGCAATATCTGCAGGAAATATTCTGATTTTGCTGACAAGAAATCTTAAATGTTTATTGGCAAAATCGTGGACTGAATGGATGCTTCCCACCAGTCATCTGCAAAGTATGAAGACACCACTAAAACTAAATACATGACTGGTTTGATGGATAAAGCCATTGTCAAGGTTCATCAAAATCAACTTGATTGATATGATAATTTTTTTCAACACAGCTTATTCTGTATCTAAAAACTGCTCATTCCTATGTATCTGAAATCCAAATTGTACATTATTTTCATTTGGGTAGTGATCACTTAGCCTTTGACAGGGATGTTTGTGTTAACTTTATTAAAACCATATTTCAAATGTTATGCAATGATGTAATAGACATATAGGGTCTAACACCGGGAGAGGTGTAAGATAGTAAAATCTGTGACACCCGAGGGTAAGATTTAAATCGTATCAGACTCGGACAAGCCTCGTCCGATACGATTTAAATCTTAACCGAGGGTGTTACAGATTTTACTATCTTGCACCTTTTACGGTGTTTGACTCTTTTTCTCACCCCTTTCTACCGTGTCAATTTTTGTTTACTTTTTGTGTAGTTTTGGCGCATTAATTTGCGAACCGTATCACAGGCCACGTAATGCCACGTAATAAAATAAAACAAGATTTTCATTTTACAGCTTTAAAGAGATTCAAAATAATAAAGTTAACACACTTGTGATAGATTATACAATAACAAAATCTTACACCTTTTACGATGTTTTCCCCCTTTTCTCATCTCTTTCTATCGTGTCAATATTTGTTTACGTTGAGAAAATATAGAGTGCTCTTCCTTGTTTGGTAACTAACGTGTAAATAAAAAAAAATACCTCCTTTTTGACCAACGTCAAAACTTTTTTACAGGCATTTATCGCTGTTGTAGTACTTAGCATTTATATAATATATTTATAAAATACATTATATTTTATTGTGAAATACATTTAAAATACTGCCAAGACACTATAAATCGACAATTTAATTCAATAATGGAAAACAATTTTGCAGGAAAAACGGCATGTAGCTTGTCTTGCCATGGAGCCGGGGTAAGATAGAAAAATCTTTTTCACCTAAATTAATGGACTACTTTATCCAAGGGGTGAGAAAATATAAACAAGTTCAATTTAGCAACTGTGTTTGTAAGTATCAAATGTTTATACAAAAAACAGGACAAGTAGGATTTTTTCCGGACAAGTAACTTTTTTCAGATACACTTGCCCGGGGACAAGTACAACATTTCAGTATTTCCACACCCCTGTGACCTTCTGTGGTTATTAATACAAAGTTTCACAAGTACAAATAAATTCTTTATTTTTCATGACACATCTTTTAACTTGCAGGAAACAGACAGGGGCAATAGATTTGAATTTTTACTCAAGCAGACAGAGTTATTTGCCCACTTTATGCAAACTGGAGTTGGAGTGGGTGTAAGTAAAACTCCAACAAGTCCATTGAAGATGAAACCTGGAAGACCTATCATCAAAAAGGATGAAAAGACAAAATTGTCTAATATTGGAGAGTAAGTTTTTATCCCATATACAACAAATGTAATGATCATTTTAGGGGATGCTCTGGCTCCAAAAATGTTGGAGCCAGAAAAATCGCCAGGTATCAAATTCTGCCGCCAGTTCCAAAAAGTTGGAGCCAGAAAATTTAGATGACATAACTTGTTCGTACAAAATCGTTCTTTGTCAAGCATGCAAATTTTATCACTCATAACGCCAGCTTTGAAGTCATGATACTGTTGTTCTATTACTGGTTACATGTCAAAAGGGTAAATTGTTATGTTTATTATGATCTTTTCTGTTATACTGGATGTTTTATTTACTTTGGGGCCATTTTCATGCTGAAAATGAAACAGAAAACTTCGTCACTCAGGATGCATATGTTTATACAAGGTGTTCAAGTATCAATCATGTAACAGTAGCTTACCTGTGCCTGCAAACGACCACTTAATTACCTTTAATTGAATTTAGATAATTTTTGATAATGAAAATGTTGGCGCCAGAATTATCGCCAGCAACCGTTTCTTGGAGCCAGATAGAAAAAAATATCGCCAAATGCGACATTGGCGAAGCCCAGCGCGACCCCTGCATTTATATCGCCTAAATTTTGAAAGGCTTGGAAATAGTTATGTGATATTTTATATCTTACTAACCAATGAAATGTATGGATGGCTCTCGTGTGATCATTTGTATCCCTTAACCAATGAAATAGATGGATGGCTATCATGTGATCCAGGGCTCACCAAACCAGGCGAAGTGGGCGAAATTCTTTACCTATTTCAGCTGAAATCGCCCTCCCTTGACTCCCAAGCGAAATTGTCACCTTGTTTCTTTTTGCAAGTTGCTCCTCTCTTGCAAATAATCTGTGTTTTAAGGTAAAGCTGATTGGCAAAGCAATTGTAATCAATTTAAAATTACCGGTACATAAAAATAAGAGAAAAATTCTTTTTCCAAGAAATAAAGAAAATTTACCTTGTTGAGACAAAAATAAAAAGTTTCATGGCAAATTTCTAAATTTGTACTGATAAAATTCCAGGTAAAATTAAATCCCAAATCTAAAAATAATCAAACAGACGCTTCCTGTACCAAATGTGTTGTTGGGTTGTGTTATATTTTTTTATTATTTTAACACAATTTGAGTTATATGTAGCCTTTTCAAAGGTAAACAATCACCTTGTCAAGTTTTAAACATGGTGGCATTTTAATAGAAACAAAGGGAGGAACTCAAATTTTGATGTAATAAATATTTTACAGATTTCAATGCGAAACGAATAAAATCTAAGATCGACAAATATAAGATCAACAACAATAATACAAGTACAAAACATGAATTTAAAGTTAAATATAAGGAATATTAACTTCTTATCTACCACAACAGATGCTGTAGTTCACTACTACACACAACTGATAAGTAAAGCTACTGCAGCTGATTTGTAGGTTAATTACCAGAGATATTTTTGCAGTGAGAGATTATCAAGATTTTATGTATGGTGCTGTTATTTAAAGTCAAATATCGAATTAACTATTTAATGTAGATCAAAAATTAAAAATGATTAATACCAACCAATGTTTATATTTGATGAATGGGGGATTATATATTATTTGAAGTGTCATTCAAATGAAAATACTTCGAAATTCTTTCAAATCTAATTCTGGTCATTATACTGGGAATACTCGGAAACTCTAGTGGCCAGGCTGACTTCCAGGCCAGCGTACATTTTGTATATGTGGGTAAACCAATAATAGAGAAAACAACATGAATTCACAAAAATGCAATCATTTAAGGAAAGCTGGTTGGTGTCCAACATTTATCCTGTCTCACGGCAATGCATCTCTGAGCATATGCATTTGTTTCAATCACGATGTTGTTTATTAGCGAAGTAGGAAAAAAGTGATGAAAAAATATATTTCTTTATTTTCCGTGTCTAAAATAAACGTCGCCCCGCTGCTCTTCGAAAAGTTGTTTACAATGGGAGTTCGTAAATTTCTCGACTACGTTTTTTCATCACCCACTTCCATTTCTTCCTCAGACGACTCGCTTTCTATATCGGAGAAAGAAATGTCACTCCCAATACTACGTACTTCACTTTCGTCAATATTTGAGGCTCCAAAACATTAAAATTCCTCGTTTTCATCGTCCAATGCAAATAAATCTAGAATTTTCTCGCCATTGTTTACTTACTTTCATTCATAAAATTCTACAACAAACACGTGGTGAGAAAATTGATCAAGGCTCATTAATGAAACGCCTTATATGGTCATATGGGACGTCATTAAAAAGTTCATTCATTTCTTAAAACGATTTTCATTCGTCATTGGAAAGGATTTCCTTTATATTTGACCAATAGGACGATTTCTAACAAAGGTAATTTGACTGAAATATACGTCACTACGATTGCGCATGCCTTTCTTTGCAGTGGGTTATTCTGCTATCGCAAGTAAACAATGGTAATACTACAGCGTATTTATCCGTCAGTAAGGAGACAAGCATGATTTTCAGTGCTGATATATACATCAATGGTAGATAAAGAGTTAACAAGATATTAGCAAAGGCACACTTCAAATGCAATTTTTTTTAAATGATGCTAAGAAACAACATTTTTGTGGAAACATGTCTCTATGAAGTTGTTGGAAATCTCCCTGTTTTTGCAAGTGTGGTGAGCCCTGGTGATCATTTGTATCCATTAACCAATGAAATGTATGGATTGTTATCATGTAATCGGTGGTATCCCTTAACCAATAAAATGTAGGAAAGATAATAATCATGTGATCATTTGTATCCCTTAACCCAATATCCACTAATCAGGGTTAGAAATTAACTTTTTTCACCACAAGCAAAACTTTGCTAGTTAAATAAAAATCTACTAGCAAACAGACTGACCTGACTAGCAACCAAATTTAGCAAAAAAATGTATGTTATTTTCATTGAAATATGTAACAATAAGACTGTAAGGTTTGATTAAATTAAGCAATTCACTGTCTCTGACTATATCGCATTGTGAAAAGCGTCCTTGACCATTAAGTACATTTGTAAGTCGCTCCCGGACATTCTGGCTTCCATGATTTATTTCTTAAAAGAAACATGTACCTGATATAAACAAACAAGCATTAATATTTCCTGGGGAATGGCCATATCATATGAAAACATACAATGTTTTAAACAATGTTTTATTGGACAGTAATATAAAGAGCCACACACTGTACCCTCAAAAAATTACATGTACCCCCAAATTGGTGGAGTTGGGGTACATGTACCCTCAAATGAAAAAAAGCTGTGGGTATGCTGAATAACTGTGCATGTATTATTGTACTGAACTTTTTTCATCTCAAATAATTATATAATTATTACCAAGATAATAACTAATGAATTTTATCTGTTTTATCTTTCATTATGTAATGTGACCGAATAATTATTGTAAAGCCAGTAAAGGAAATATGCCTGTCTGTTAATATTGTTGTTGTTGCTTTTTTTCGTGTGAAAATTGTATAAAAGAGATGAGTTAGAGGTATTCAAGCTGGAAACAGAGCAATAATAATTATTTGAATAAAATTAGAAGATCACTTCTGTTAAAAACACGATAATTGATTTACTCTAGCTAGGCCAAAGTTGGATAAACGACAATTGTAATCTTGCCATTCTTGCAAGCAGACACGCATTGGCTGCGTTCATACGATAGTGTAACAGCTGTCACACAACGATTTTCACAATTATTTCCTCTTAATCACTGTAAACACTAATCACAATTATAAATCTACCTGAAACTTGGCGAAAGAATTTCGTAATTTTTGTAACGTCGCGATCGTGATCAGAAACTTTTCTTCTTTTTGACATTTCGACTGGTAACTTGAACTGTGAAAATTACAACCAGATGTTATTTTAAAAACCGGGAACCAGTATGGTTGTTCGTATTTCTCGGACAGAGACGTAAATATTCGTATTTCTCGGACAAATACGTAACTATACCGTCCTTTTTTATGAAGTCAATGCGATCTTTACCGATCTTACGAGAAAACAAATTTACACGTTTGTCATAGTTCAGATACGATTTTGAACACATAATTTTTTTACAACTAGCAACATTCTGCTAGTTCTAGCTTTATTCACTAGCAAAATTAAGGCAAATTGAAATTTCAACTAGCAATTTGCCTGCTTGCTAGCGTTAATTTTGAGCCCTGACTAATGGATTTGTTTGAAAATGTGTATCCCAAAGAAAGTATGGAAAAGTTGGGACGTTAAGACTTCAAAGAAGTTCCAATGTAAATATTATGACATATTCAGGAAAATAAAAGTATATTGGTAATTGGAACTTTAAAATAAAATAAAACTGTGCATGACTTATGGAATAACAGGACTAAAGATTGATATGTATCACAAAAAGGTATTATTCTTTGATCACATTTTATTTCTCTTATACATTTTATGATTGTTCAATGTACACTTCACTAACTATACAATTGTCTATTTTAGTCACCGTCACAGAAGAACAGAACAGGAAGAAGATGAAGAATTGTTAACAGAAAGCAAGAAGTCACAAAATGTTCTAGTCAGATTTGAGGAATCACCATCTTGTAAGTCGTCATGCCCATTCTGAAATCAACATGGCTGATTGGCTGAAATTTAAAATATATTCAAAGGGAAACCACATAAATGTTTATGCTGGAGCCACGATATTGCTGAAATCCTGATAAAGTTGGTGTAAAACACCAATCAATCATATGTACTGGAATTGTTGCATGAATAGTAATGTTACTTACATGAATGACCCTCTAAATTTCAATATAACCAAGGACACAATAAGACAAATATTTAAATATTATCAGGGCTCACCAAACCAGGCGAAGTGGGCGACTTCTTCACCTTGGTTTCAATGAAATTGCTCAATTTATGACAAAAAGTGAAGTTTCAGTCTTTTCATGTCTGTATTTTTTTCACCTATCATACTTTTTCTTCAATATTCACATTCAAAATAAAAAATCAAAAAGTTCTGTATGGTACTTTTTATGTCCCTCCGAGCAGTCCGGCCGCGGTATGGCTTAGTTTGGAATATTTTATAGAACTGTCTTTGAACTGCAATGCAGATGCTGTTATCCTAGTAGGTGACTTTAATGACAATCAGTTAAACCCCCAATGTCGTAAAGTTAAAGACATCATGAGATTGTATAATCTTCATCAACTGATAAATGAAGCGACTAACTTCACAGAACATAGTCAATCTCTTATTGACCTAGTATTAACAAATAATCCCTCATTTATAACATATACAGAGGTTGGTCCTGCTCTTACGGACCTTACTCGTTTTCATTGTCCTACATATGGTATCTTTAATTGTAAAAAACACACTTCTAGTTGTTATAAGTGTAACATTTGGCTTATGAAAAAGGTAACTATGATGATTTAAGGCGAGACTTACAGTCTGTACAATGGGATACACTTATCAATGAAAACGATGTCAATCAGAGTGTAACTAACGTCACAAGTACGATACTACAGATAGCCCTGTCTAATGTTCCAAACAAAACCATTACTATTAGGACCAATGACTGCCCTTGGATCACAAATGACGTAAAATGTACCATTAGAAAGAAAAATCACCATCATACGAGAGCGAAACGTTCAAAGTCAGTACTAGACTGGGAACGTTTCCGTCATATTAGAAATGAGTGCACATCTAAAGTTAGGAATGCAAAATTAGCTTATTTTGACAAACTTTCCAAAAAACTGCATGACGACAGTACGTCAACAAAAAACTGGTGGAAAATAGCTAAACAAATATCAAATTTTAAAAATAAAAAAGAGATCATTCCCCCCATCAAAGTTAATGATGAGCTTATTTATGATAATAAAATAAAGTGTGAATTATTTAATAATTTTTTTGTTGCACAAACTGAGTTGGATGATGCGAACGTTGACCTTCCAAATATTTTATCTGAATCGGAATATGTGCTAAATAATATTAATATTACCGAATCAGACGTTGTTGATTTGCTAAATACTCTTGATATATCTAAAGCTATTGGACCCGACGATATTAGCCCCCATATTCTTAAGGAAGGAGCGTCAATTTTAAAATACCCCTGGTGTCTTTCCTTCCGATTGGAAGAAAGCTAACGTCGGTCCAGTTTAAAAAAAAGACAGCCCTGCATTGTTACAAAATTATTGTCCGATATCGCTGATTAGTATCGTTGGTAAAGTCATGGAACGATGTGTGTTTAAACATATCAATAATTATTTGCTAAATCATAATATTATAACGCATTGTCAGTCTGGCTTTACCAAAGGCGATTCAGCTATCAACCAACTGGTGGATATTACTAACAATATCGGAAAGGCTTTGAATGACGGAAAGGAATTTCGAATTGTTTTCTGCGATGTTAGCAAGGCATTCGATAAAGTTTGGCATCGTGGACTTTTGAATAAATTGAAAAATTATGGGTTTGGTGAAAATATTATCATTTGGTTAGAACATTATTTGCAAGATCGACTACAACATGTTGCTATTAATGGATGTTATTCATCCTGGCAGTATATAAATGCCGGTGTCCCACAAGGGTCTATATTAGGCCCTCTTCTATTTTTATTATACATAAATGATATTGTCGATAATATTCAGTCACAAGTGAGATTGTTTGCTGATGATACCAGTATATTTCTTATAGTCGATAATGCAATTGAATCAGCAGACATTCTCAACAGGGACTTGAATACTATCACATCTTGGTCTAACAAATGGTTGGTTAGTTTTAATCCTCAGAAAACCGAAATGATGGTTATCTCACGGAAAGTCAACAAACCACATCATCCATCTCTAGTTATGAATAACCAGCAACTCGAAGATGTGAAATATCATAAATATCTAGGTGTAACAATCTCCGATGATGGCTCATGGAACAAACATATTGAACTTGTTATTGACAAAGCATATTCAAGGTTAAATATTCTTCGTATGTTAAAATTTAGACTAGATAGATTATCGCTTGAAAAGTTGTATTTATCTTTTATCAGACCACTATTAGAATATGGGGATGTAGTGTGGGACCCTCATAATATGTACTTAATTAATATTTTGGAAAAGGTTCAAATTGAAGCGATGAGGATCATATCGGGTGGAACAGAATTAACTCCTTTAAGGGAATTATACAAAGAAACCGGATTAACAAAACTAAAAGATAGAAGGGAAAACCATAAGCTCGTTCAACTATTTAAAATGCAGAATGACTCAACTCCGACATCTTTATCGACTTTGATTCCTAACCGCTTTCAGGATGTGCACACATACAACACCAGACATAACAATGCGTTTCCGTTGCCAAGAACCCGAACATCACTCTATGCTAGTTATTTTCTACCATCTACTTTAAAATTATGGAATTCTCTACCGCCAGAAATAAAAGACTGTCCATCCCTTAGCATTCTCAAATCTAGACATATTGATCATGATAATGTACCTAAATATTATTATTACGGTCCAAGACTGACACAAATATTACACGCTCGTCTTCGTATTAGAAGTAGTTCTCTAAACGAACATTTGTATATAAAAAATATTATTGATAGTCCTAATTGTGTCTGTGGAGAGATTGAATCTAAAACATTATTATTTATTTAAATGTCCGAAATATACTCTTCAACGAAATAGTCTTTTTCGAAAGCTATTGCAGCTACTGAACATTCGACCTTCGGAAAATTTACTATTATTTGGCAGTCCAGACCTTGATATCAATTCAAATACTATTGTTTTTACGACAGTGCATACATATATTTCACAAAGTAAACGATTTTTATAAATTCATAAAACTCAGATACATCATGTGTTTTTCTATCTAGAGTGCAACTTACAATTTCCTTTTTTTTTTCTCTCCTTCTTCCTTTAACTTTCTGTTATTTAAACAATGTTAAATTAATTGAGCATGTTTTAATGACTATTTGTAATTTATCATGTGTTTTTTAGGAAACGGATTAATATAAGCGTTACGCTTGTTTCTGAATCCTATGTTATATTGTATTGTGGAAAAAAATGTAATATGTAATTCATCAATAAAATATGTTTAAATCAAAGGAGCTCCCATGTTCCTGAAATTTGACCCATACAGGGTTTGATGTTCAATATTTTATTTCAAACTTGTTAATTGCATCCTTTTTAAGATCATTGTGCAGCACGTTCGTTTTGTGAAAGGTAGGGGAACATGCGATAGTGGGGAAAGAAACGTTAAAATTTGGATCGATTTTCTGAAGTCTCCCAGATTTTCCCTCACTTCGCCCTTAAGTCAAGTCGCCTTGTTTTTACTATGTGTGGTGAGCCCTGTATTATTCTATTTTGAAACACTGCTAAGAATCATTTTAATTCCTCTACCTCTACCAAATACTAACTGCCTCAACAAGTTAGAGATTATGTCAGAGGAACGTGATAATTGAAAAAGCGGAGATGTATTTACAGTTTTAATGAAGATTTTACTAGAATATTACTTTGATGGTCCGATACAAAATGTTTTTTGTCCGATAGAAATCCAAGATGGTCGTTTTAGCATAGGTCCATATCGGAAAATAATAAAATATTTGATCCGAAATTTGATTGATTGTTAACAGTACATGGATAAACAGTACATGGATATTTATTGGACAGTTTCTTAAAATGCTTTACATTGTCATCTGTTAACATATATCATATATGTTCAATAAAATTGGTTAAAAGGTGTTTACTAAATATACACTGTTATGGGATGTTTGGTTTCTATTTTTAGATATTAAAGCCGGTGAGATGAGAGATTATCAAGTCAGAGGTCTAAACTGGATGATTTCCCTTTATGAACATGGTATTAACGGTATATTAGCAGATGAAATGGTATGTTCTTGTATCGGTACTTGTTGTTGTGGGAACAATATATTTTTTCTCATTAATTCTATTTATGTATGTAAGAAGGACACCCTAATGTTTTCTATTTGATTGTGTGGCTATTAATAAAGTTTGTGTATTTATTTTAAGTTCGCAAACTTAAATACATTATATGTAGACAAAAAACAAAATATATAAAATTTTGACAATGTGATTAATTCCAACAAGTATTCATTGAATGTATTTAGGGAATATTTGAAATTGTTGAACAGGTTATACGATATAAACCTGGTTTGGGTCAGTTTACACTTAATAAACTGCGAAGCGGTTTATGAAAAGCGTAAACTGACCCAAACCAGGCTATGCAAGTATAACCTGTTCAACAATTTCAAATATTCCTTATAATTTAATTTCTACAACAAAATTTAATGATTCCTCTATTTTAATTACGATTATTTCATGTGACTATTTGAATTTGTCGTTGGCGGATGAACACGTTGGTGGCGTCACAATACCAACCCAGGTTATCGAGTATAACAAAAATTTTCTCCAAGCGGATTAGCCAATCGGATTGAAATATTCAAATCAAATTGAATTATATAGAAATAAACATTTTTATACATAGAAATGTTTATTCATATAATCATGTTTAATCATCATTTATGAAGTGTTTTCTTTATGATAATATGCAGGGATAGAAATAGGGAAGTTCAAGCTGCTAGCCCAGACAAGATTTTTTATTAAAAAAAATGTCTATATGACTATGTTTAGCTAGATTATAGGTAAAAGTTTAGTAGCCCAGACCAAAATCTAGGGGCCATGGGCAACTGGGCCCCTGTTAATGTCTGTCCCTGATATGATGCTCAAACTTATTCAAATTCTCTGTCAACTTTAAGTTATCAATGTACATTCCTTCATAGTTACTTTCCACCATTAAAGATTTCATAATTAGTTAGGTCTGTCGTGGTGGTGATTCTATGGTAACTGGATTTACAACAACCTCTAAAGTTGTGAGTTCGAACCCCGTTCATGGCGAGGTGTACTCGCTACAAAATTATGTGATAAAGTTTGTCAGTGACTTGCGACAGGTTTGTGGTTTTCTCCGGATACTCCGGTTTCCTTCACCAATAAAACTGACTGCCACAATATAAATGAAATATTGTTGAGAGTGGCATTAAACACCATAAAACCAACCAATCAACCCCTGAGGAATATATTTAAGCACATTTCATTACTTAAGATTCTGAAATTTATTATCTGGAGAGTTTTTTTTCATAAAAGCTAAAATATTAACTGATTTATTTTCAGGGTTTAGGAAAGACGCTACAGACGATATCTTTGCTAGGTTATATGAAACATTATAGACATACGCCATCACCTCACTTAGTAATTTGTCCAAAATCAACATTAGCTAACTGGGAAACTGAGTTCAAACGTTGGTGTCCATCTATGACAGCTGTATGTTTGACAGGGACCCGGGATGAAAGGGTATGAGAATTTAAATGTATATTATTTAGTAGAATAACACTTGGGAAATGGTTCATTCAAATAAAAACCTTTCATCTGTGAAATATATTAATCTAGTTTTATTAAAATAATTTTATAGTTGATTTTTGATATTGAAATAATGAAATATGAAAATATTAAATTAGTGCAAATATATTGAAACACTATTTTTATTGCGGGTCATCGTGGTCATGATAGTATGGTAGTTGGGTTTACAGCTACCAATGCAATCAATGACTATCACAGTTACAGTTGTTATTTGAATCCTGTTCATGGCAAGGTGTACTTGATGCAACATTATGTGATAAAGTTTGTCAGTGACTTGCGACAGGTGGGTGGTTTTCTCCGGGTACTCAGGTTTCCTCCACCAATAACATTGACCACCACAATATAACTGAAATATTGTTGAAAGTGGTGTTAAACACACAAAAAAAGCCACTATTTTATTGCTGTTCTTAATTTTGTCTTGAAAACTTCAAAATTGGAATTTTTTTTTTAAATGCAGAATTTATGATTCAAGAAAATGAAAAAATAATACCACAACGTTGGAACAATCCCAAAATCTAAACAGAAAATCGTAGAAACAAGTAATATCCTTATCCTTAACATATGTAATGATTTTATATGCAGAATGTTTTTGAAACCTTCAAAATGAAAAGATTTTTTTTTCGTAATGTAGAATTTATTCATTCAATTGTTTATTTTATTAACAGACTGTTTTTATCAGAGATGTCATGATGCCAGGAGAGTGGGATGTTTGTATTACATCATATGAAATGTGTATAAGAGAAAAATCTGTGTTTAAAAAGTTTAACTGGAGATATCTTGTAATTGATGAAGCACACAGAATTAAAAATGAAAAATCTAAGGTGAGAAACTGTCATACTTAAAATCAATGTAGAAAATGAGACCAGATAAAAAGAAACAAATACTAAATATGCAAATAACTCCAGAAATATAGATGTTTCACTTCCTGATTACTTATTTTGAAATCTTTCTTTAAACTACAAAGAAATTTGAATATTGATGTAAGTCTTACATGCAAGAAAATGTTTAAATTGAATAATATATCTACAATACTAAACAGTTGTCCCAAAATGAACCTGCTATTTCAGCCATCAAGAGATCAATAATTTTAAGATTGAAAACCATATGTGAAAAAAGTTTAAACAGTGATGGTCAACACTTCAACCCATATCAACAAAATGAACAATCACCTCTCACTTAAAAATCTTTGAACACAGAAAGACCTCAAGATATGCTGATGGAAATCTAGGTCCTGGTCTAAAAGACTTTTTATCAAAAGATATTGTAATGTTAGCATGAACATGTGCTGAAAGATAACTTTGTCAGGATATATATTTAGTACAACATTTTCAATTTGAAAATCGTTTCTTCTTACAGTTGTCGGAAATTGTTCGAGAATTTAAATCAGCAAACAGACTTCTACTGACTGGTACACCTCTACAGAATAACTTGCATGAGTTGTGGGCTTTGTTAAACTTCCTGTTGCCAGATGTGTTTAATTCAGCTGAAGATTTTGATTCCTGGTTCAGTGCTAAAGACTGCCTTGGTGGAGATAATGAATTGGTGACAAGATTACATGATGTAAGCTTTCATTCTGCTCATAGTGCCTCTTGTGTAATTGTTTGCACTACGTAGATTGTGCAGTCTTTCCAATGGTAAATTGAAGTTGAATAGACATTCGGTCCAGTAAAGGAGTACAAATTACTGGACCGAGCATCAAGTTTACAGGACATTCACATGCTCCACAGAGAATATGCTCAGATTCCTACTGGTCATTTGGTCCAGTAATGAATAACCTTTTACTGGACCAAACCAATTTTTACTGGACATTGCCACATGTCCGACGGACCTTGGGAATAACTGTTGTGTAATGGTTAGTTTGGTAGATCGCAGATTCGAGCCCCTGTTCAGGTCAAACCAAGCACTATAAAATTAGTATTTTCTCCTCTCAACATGCAGCATTAAGGAGTAAGAGCAAAGTCTGGTTCCTTGGAATCAGGATAATGTGTCAGAGTGGAGAACATGTTTATCACACTGCTTTTTTAGTGAGCTGGCACTATAAATATTCTACTGAGTGTGTTGATCTAGTACAAAGTAGACATCATCCTCATCTCGTCAAAATTAAACTTCTATCTATGATATATGCAGCAGAAAAAAATTGCTCAATTGGTGTATAAAAACTACCTTCTGTTTAGCTGTTTCTCAAACACTATGCTTAGCAGAATGGCAATATAGTTGGTTCATGTAAATTCGTTCATATCTTCAGTATGAAATCTTTTACATATGTTGTATGTAAGAGGTTATCAGATAGGTATCATGTAGTAAGGTATACTATAGTCATCTATTGCATAGATATTTTTTTCATGTATAAAAATCATTTGCTTGCCCATGGTTGGTGGTTCTCTCCGGGTACTCCGGCTTCCTCCACCACTAAGACTGGTCGCCATGATATAACTGAAATATTGTCGAAGTGACGTTAATACACCAAAAATCAAAAAATCATGTATAAGAAGACGTATTTTAGAAAAAATATATATTTTGTTGAACAGGTTTTGAGACCATTTTTGTTGAGAAGAATCAAGTCTGATGTTGAGAAGAAATTGTTACCTAAAAAAGAAACCAAGATATTTGTTGGTCTGAGTAAGATGCAAAGAGAATGGTAAGATATAGAGACAGTACATATTAAGTTGTACATAATCTATGAAAAGTATTGTTGAGATGATGTTATCCCCTCGCCAATGAAGTTGCGAAGGGATATAGTGACGCGTCTGTCCGTCCTTCCGTAACATCCTTGTGAACACTCTAGAATCAACATCTTTCAATGGATTTTGACCAAACTTAGTACATACTTAGTCCTTAAGAGAATCTGGAACCCTATTGATTTTCAAGGTCAAAGGTCAAATTTTTAGGCGAGGGGATACGCTTTGCGTTGCCCTTGTTTACTTTACATATTAAAATTTAGATTCATCTATCTCAATCAATGGTAGCCATAGCTGATTTTCTCTATCCTTTGCAGTGTTTTCATTTGAAGCCGGGAACCGGTGCATT
This sequence comes from Gigantidas platifrons, assembly GCA_002080005.1. Lineage (NCBI taxonomy): Eukaryota > Metazoa > Mollusca > Bivalvia > Mytilida > Modiolidae > Gigantidas > Gigantidas platifrons. The sequence goes on from MJUT01064191.1 coordinate 146,965, forward strand.
TCACCGGCTATTGCTATAAAATCCCCGGCTATGAATTTTCCAAGCATGGGTTTAATGTTAAAAAATAAATCCAGTTGTCTTTTCTATTTTAATTGTGCAAGTTTGTCATTTGCCGGCATGTACTCTTGTAAATCTTAGTGTTTGAGCTTGGATACGATTTGACCTTAATTTCGTGTATGAAAAAAGCGCTGCTGAGACAAAGAAATGAGTCGATGGCCATTTTTTTCTTTCGGCCTCAAATCATTATTTCAATTACTTCTGGTTTTTATCTAACGGTTTCGTTTACGTCAGAGGATAAATATGCAATGACCGAAGGCTGAAGAAGGGAAGAAATAATTATTTCTTTATGTTAAAACATTACGATTCACAGTAGGAATAATAAATAAAAGTTTAATCATTCCATTGAGGCCGACTACAGCTTTGGTCCGAATGACATTGATAACATTGACGAAGCAGCATAAATCAATATTGAACTTTTGTCCAAAAAAAGCAAAAAGATGATTAAAATAATTTGAATTAATTGATTGAAAGAGTGAAGGGAATATAACCCACTTTTATGTTTTCTATTAAAGTAAGCATGGTCTGATCTAGTCAGTCTAGGTCTGATCTTGGAACGTTGTATCGGTATGGAAAAAGGGGGTACTACCACGTGGGTACTACCGAATACGATGAGCACCAGCCCAAAAATAGACCAGTAAAACTTAGTTTAATTGTTCAGACCACTAAATATTTTCAGTTCTTATTTGGAACTACATTTGTATATGAGTCATTCCATACAAAAGGGGATAAGTATGACCACCAATGTTTGTGATAAGTTTGTAGCCAAGTAAAGAGATCTATATTATTGACTTATTATTATTTATTCCTTATTTACACTGAACAAATATAAAACATTAAAAGTGTGCAGTTTGGTATGAATTTCACTTGTTTATTTAATAATTATCAGAGTACTAGTGCATTATTTTGCTTCCAAAATTGTGACATAAATGTCAGGGAAGATAAAATTCTGAAATAAATGGTTATTATCAGTTCTATAGTTTTCTGTAGTAGCTAAAATGGAAGAAAAATGTTAAAACTCAAGGGAAAAATGATTTGGTACTATTTTTATGAACCCCAGGATACTAGAAGAGGGGTTAAAAAAAGGTCACAGATGTGATGATATTCCGTCAAAAAGGACACCCTTTATGTTTTTTTTTAAAACCCACATACTCTGATTGAGTCACGACTGAGCTGTTGTTTCAGTTAGTTTCATCACTTTAGTGCTTGGAAAAATGATTTTTTTCGTTCTTTCCTCTACAAATAATCGTTTACTTAGAAGTCAAACCAAACTGGTGCGGATTCCGTCAAGATTTACTATTCATCACGTCCGTGTATTTATTTACTTTTTCTGATCACGTGAAAGCAACGTGATCCGCAATGTGACCTGTAATCGGAGCTTGAAATTGTAAGCAAATTTTGTGACGTACTACACATAAACAACATTTAAATAGCGGCTTAGACATGAGCAGATAAGTTGTTCCGTCAACAAAAATTAGACATCATCACGTCCGTTTCTATATGAAACGTCCGTTCCTATAATGATTATTTTGTCATTTTCTGACTTTATACTGTTCAGTATGATTGATACCGTTTATTGCTCATTAAGAAGCTTTAGGAAGCTACATGTTCTCAATCCCAAAGACCGATACTTGTTTGCAAAAAAGAAACTTTGTGTTATGGTTGTGATTATTGACTCTGTTTGGCGTCCCAGATATCTGTTCCAACATCACGTTTGTTAAAGTAAATGGAAACAATACTTTTTTGTAGAAAATAAAGTGTAAATAGAAATTTGATTTTGTTGTTTTTGTTGATGGATTTTACACCGAAACAAATAAGTGTAAAAAACAGTTAGATAAGGACAATATAAAGAGAGTGGTCAAGCATCACTTCCATTGTCATCACATCCGTGCAAATGTCAACATCACATCATGCTACAATTATAACTGATTTTTTAACATGGAAACTGTCTAATGTTGCTAGATGTCTAGAATGGATTTCGTTTACAGACGCGGACGACGACGGACGCAAAGTGATGACAAAAGCTCACATGACCCTTTGGGTCAGGTGAGCTAAAAATGGATGTTTGCCATTGTCAATATTTCGTATGTCAAACTCTTAGATATAGTGTGCATTTTTTTCTAATACAAACGATACAAATGACTACACACGTACGCGTTGAGAGCATTTTTTTCTAACATACGTTTGTAAAGTTTGCACAAACTTTGACAAACTATACAATCGCTAAATGTGCGTCTACAGTTTGTTGTTTATCGTTTGTTGCATTT
>MJUT01064191.1:155210-172750 GCA_002080005.1 Gigantidas platifrons
TAAAATTTGAAATGTAGTTTTAATAAAGTTAACACAAACATCCCTGTCTAAGTGATCACTGCCCAAATGAAGACCATTTTAAATTTGAATTTCAGATAGGAATGTGCAGTCAGAGAATAGCCGGTTGTTTTTAGATACAGAATAAGCTGTGTTGAAAAAAATTCTCATATCAATCAAGTTAATTTTGATTAACCTTGGCAATGGCTTTATCCATCAAACCGTTTTAGTTGTGTCTCCATGGGCATGGGAAGATAAATATCCATTCTGTCTACGATTTTGCAAAAAAAAACCCAAAAAAAACATTAATGATTTCCAGTCAGCAAAATCAAAATATTTCCTGTAGATATTGCAATATGAGACAATATCAGAATCTTGCAGTAGCCATGAGAAATTGGCTAGCCACTGTGACTGAACAGTCCATTGCCGCTGTTGGGTGTTTTTCCACAAATTATGTTTCTTTTCCCGCTAGAGTTTAGCGTTTGTTAACTTTCTCATTTTGAACAGAACCTTTCCAGTCTTTTTTTATTATTAAATATTTATCCATTGTAATGACTGCAACCCGATTTGTATTATACAATGTATGTTCACGGATGTTAGGCCCTGTTTTTTTTACGAAAAGCCATGGACAAGCAAGGAAATGTCACATTCGGAACATCAATAAAAACCTGTTACACGATCCCGGTTTTCGTTAAGTAAATTTAGTACAATTATCATTGCAATCGGGTCGTAATACTCAACTTAGAACTTGTACAATTCTGGTTATTTTTAACTGATTTCGGAACGCCACTGAAGCGATCGCTTCCAATAAAAAAAAACAGATAAAACATTTATCAATAATCTATATAACCGTCAATATTTTACGATATAATTGAATATCATTTGAGAAATTGTCTTTACAGGATACTTTAATAAGAAATTATTTTTATTTGTTGATATTTACTTGTCCCCGGACAACCTATCCAGGAAAATCTACTTGTCCGGCAGGTTCTATGTACGAGTCGGGCATGGCAATTCCACACCCCTGATACAGGTTATTGGCAGATTAATTTTATGACATTTGGATAAAATGGTGAAATATTTTTATAACAATATTCAGGGATACTTATAGCAATTTATTTTAATGAGTCCAGAAGATATGTCTGAAAATTTTGATGATTCCCACCATTGCAAAAATCAAAAATTTGAAAAGTTTGGTGAGTCCAATCTGAAAATGGTGTGTCCAGGCCACGGTGCCATAAAACTTGAGAATTTACATAAGTCTGAGAATATTCTCAAATAAGGAAATACTCAAATTTGATTGGCTGAGAACATAGATTTGAGCAAAAAAAGTTTGCTCAACAAAGAAAAAGTTTTGAGGCATCGGGGCCAGGACTCATCTAGGCAAAACTAAAAAGAATACTTAGAATTTTTTATTGCAGATTTTGTATTCGTTTAATGTCATATACTCTATATGGAATGGGGCCGTCGTGGTCGTGATCGTATGGTAGTTGGACAACTACCTATTCAATCAGTGCCTATCATTACTAATGTTTTGAGTTCGAATCCTGCTCAGGCAAGGTGAACTCGATACAACATTATGTGATAGAGTTTTGTCAGTGACTAAGGTTTCTCCTTGTACTCTGGTTTCCTCCAACAATAAAACTGAAAGCCACGATATAGCTAAAATATTGTTGAAAGTGGCCTTAAACACCAAAACACAAGCACTCTCTATATGTAGTAGCATTTTCTTGTATTTTATAAAATGATGTTTTACACTTATTGTATTGTTTCCTGTCTAGGTCCACCATATACCACAGATTTACATTTAGTTGAGAACAGTGGTAAAATGTCTGTTCTACACAAATTGTTACCAAAACTACAGGCACAAGGTAAGATTCAATGAATTAACTAATTAGTTTTCAAACCTCTGCTATTTTTATGCCCCCGCAACGAAGAGTCGGGGAGCATATTGATTTACCCTTGTCCGTCCGTTGGCCGTCCGGATATAGATACATGGTTTGTCCGGCTATCCCATCCTACAGTTTTGGAGCTACAGCTTTAATATTTTGTATGATGTTTATACACATAATGGAGGTGTGCATGTCCACAGGATTTTGATTTTCATCAAATATTTGATAATGACAGGTAGACTTCATTTCCTTCTTACTAGCTACATAATGGAAGCATGGTTTGTATGGCTCCTACTACAGTTTTTAATTTGTTTGTAATTTCTTATGGGCATCATTTGTGTCTTACAGACACACTTCATTTTTAGCTCACCTGACCCAAAGGGTCATGTGAGCTATTGCCATCACATGGCGTCCGTTGTCGTCGTCCGTCGTTAGCTTTTCACATTTCAATCTTCTCCTCAGAAACCACTGAGCCAAATTGAACCAAACTTGGCAGGAATGTGCATCAGGAGGTCCTCTATAAAAGTTGTGTTTTTTGTTTCGATCAGGAATTCAACATGGAGGCCAGGGCCAATAATGTGTTTTGATTGGGTCAATTTTCAAAGATCTTGTTTTATGGTGTTAAGGATCCTTGGGTGGTCCTCTACCAAAATTATGTTTTTGGTGCAGATCCAAAATCCAAGATGGCCACCACAGCAGGATGAAGTTTAACATTGGACCCTATGGTAAATACCTTCAAAGATCTTCTTCTCAGAAGCCACAATGGCAGTAAAAATGATCTCTTGCAGAAATGTTCCTTGGATGGTCCTCTACCAAAATTATGTTTTTGGTGCCGATCTGAAGTCCAAAATGGCCGTCACTGCGGGACAAAGTTTAACATTTGACCCTATGGGAAATACCTTCAAAGATCTTCTAAATCTGTTTTCTGTGGAAAGAAAGATAACTCCAATTTAATCTGTGGAAAGAGAGATAACTCTATTTAAATATTGACATAATTTACTTTAGTATAATACAGTTAAAATGAATCTGTATAAAAAAATGTGACCGAGATACCCACCCTAAACCATATATATTTATGATCAGGGTGACTAGGAAAATTAAATGCCTTATAGCTCAGGCCCCGGGGGTCATACCCCACCCCCTACCTGAGGTGAACTTTTTAATGGTTGAGATCCCCTCCCCTAAATCATATATATTTATGATCGGGGTGAATAGATGAATTAAATGCCCCAAGAGTTGAGGCCCGAGGTCATCCCCATCCCCTACCGGAATTTTTTTTTATAGCCGAGTATAAAACAAGACCAAATGATTTTGACTTGCAACTCGTTTTAGTTAGTAATGTCCGAAGGGACAAGTTAAAAAAAATGTTAATGTAGAGGCCTGTGGGAAGCACCTATAGGCCATGGAATGTTCTGTATTAAGTTTCTTTAGAGCAGAATGCAAGGTCAGCTCAGTGCTGAGCCTCTAGTTAAAAAATCACTCCTAACAAAACTTTTAACTTTGTCCATAATTATCAAGTGTGGAGACATACTTCTTTTCTAGTTTTTAATATTAAATGTTGCAAAAACTGGTTCACTTTATAAGGAATAATGTGAAAAGAATATGTAATCAATTCATCTATTGCTTAAAACAGTCTTCACGATGAGTTCCGGCCCAAGACCAGTCAACTTTGTTCGGACCAGTAAATTTTTCAGTTTTATTTAGAGCTATATAAAAATAAATTCAAGAATTTTATTCAGAGTAGTAAATTCAAATTTTCATTTCGAGGACTGTTTAAAACCCTAACTAAATACTTCATTAATTTCTTAAGAAAAACCTGCTTTAATTTAAATAGAGACATTATATATGTTGTTTTACATACTATTTGTAGGATCTCGTGTGTTAATCTTCAGTCAGATGACCAGACAGTTAGATATATTAGAAGATTATTGTTTCTGGCAGGGATATGATTATTGTAGATTGGATGGAAATACACCTCATAGTGAAAGAACGGTATGACATGACTTTAATAATTAAATGTAGAAAAATTATTTGTGCAATTAAAAAATGATGGCATCTTACTGACTACAGTGCATTTTACCACAATTCATTTTAAGAAACGTGCAGCATTTTTGAAATACGACCTGTTTAGCATTGTGAATGAAATCCAAATTTCCTATCTAAAAAAAGGAATAATGCTTTGCTGAGCAGGAAAATTTATTCCAAGAAATTTACATTTTTGTAAGTCTTACTACAATTGTTGGACATTGATTATCTTATAAATTACATTTATTTATGCAATTTTTTATACCCCCTGCAAACAAAGTTTGGGGGGGTGGGTTATATAGGAATCACCCTGTTCATCCGTCCATGTACCTTGTAAGCGCAACTCCTAAATGGCTGATTGGATTTTTATGAAACTTTACACACTTGTAGTACACTACCTGCAGATGTGCATGAAGGAATATGGTTGCTGTCCAAAATTAAAAAGGGGAGATAATTCAACTTATACTTTCACGAAAAGGGGGGTGGGGGCATGTCCCTTGTAAGCGCAACTCCTCCTAAATGGCTTATTGGATTTTTATGAAACTTTACACACTTGTATTACACTACCTGCAGATGAGCATGAAGGAATATGGTTGCTGTCCAAAATTTAAAAAGGGGAGGTAATTCAACTTATACTTTCACGACAAAGGGGGGGCATGTACCTTGTAAGCGCAACTCCTACTAAACTCCAAGCGGGGGTATCACTCCGTGAGGTCACTCACAGTTCTAGTTTTTACTAAATTGAGTTTTAGGAAAGAAAAATATATAAAAAATTAATGTTTAATTTTAATCATTTGAATTATATTACTTATATTGTGTTTTTTAGACATCTATCAACGAGTTTAATCTGCCAGGAAGTTCAAAGTTTATATTCATGTTAAGTACCAGAGCTGGTGGATTAGGTATTAATTTAGCTACTGCAGATATTGTTGTGATATATGACTCAGACTGGAATCCTCAAGTAGATCTACAGGCTATGGTTAGTCTCATTGATTAGTACTACAGCCCCCCCACCAAAGACCACCCCTTGTGTGAGATAGTCAACCACAACTCAATAAAAAGAAAGTCAACGACTTTCAGTTTCAATTTTTAGAAAATTTATTTATCATAAGATTTGAAAAAATAAGTCAAGTTATATATAATTTTGAGTTTTACCACATTTTTTCTACTTTTTGTAATTTATGGCATTTCTTCACTAAAATTATATCAGATATCATCTTCTTAAAGCTTAAGGTATTAAGTGTAGTTTATATCTTGAAATTCATTGGTTACCATCTGTCATTTTTCGTAGAAATTATTAGATTAAGCTTGATGATGTTTTACCAATTTTTAGCTGTGAACTTTTGTCATCACTTTGCGTCCGTCGTCGTTGTCCGCGTCTGTAAACTTTTCATATTTTCATCCTCTTCTCTGAAACCACTGAACAGATTTGGACCAAACTTGGCAGAAATGTTTATTGGGAGGTCCTGTGCAGATCGGAAATCCAACATGGCTGCCAGAGCCAACAATGTGTTCTGATTAGTTGAAACTTTGAAAATCTTCTCGTCAGAAACTACTCATGCTGATGGAATTGTAACATTATAGAAATGATGACTGGGTGGTCCTCTACCAAGTTTGGTATTTTTGTGGCGATCGCATATCCAAGATGGCCGCCATGACTCGACTTAGTTTAACATTGGACCCAATGGAAAAATGTTTAAAAGTCTTCTCCTCTGAAACCAGTAAGTCAATTTAAAGCAAACATGGCATGAATGGTCCTTAGGTGGTCAACTTTCAAAATTATGTCCTGTGACCCCGACCTCCATCCAAGATGGCCACCGTCAGCGGACATAGTTTTAACATAGGGCCCTATGGGAAAAAATGTTTAAACATTTTTTCCTCTGAAACCAGTAAACCAATTTAAAGCAAACATGGCATGAATGGTCTTTAAATGGTCAACTTTCAAAAGTATATCCAGTGACCCAGACCTCCATCCAAGATGGCCGCCATCAGCGGACATAGTTTTAACATAGGACCCTATGGGAAATATGTTTAAAAATCTTCTCCTCTGAAACCAGTAAGCCATTTTAAAGCAAACATGGCATGAATGGTCCTTAAGTGGTCAATTTTCAAAATTATGTCCAGTGACCCTGAACTCCATCCAAGATGGCCACCGTCAGCGGACATAGTTTTAACATAGGACCCTATGGGAAAAATGTTTAAAATTTGTTTACTCTGAAACCAGGGAGCCAATTTAAAGCAAACATGGCATGAATGGTCCTTAAATGGTCAATTTTAAAAATTGTCTACAGTGACCCCAATCTCGGTCCAAAATGGCTGCTGTCAGCGGACATAGTTTTAGCATAGGACCCTATGGGGAAATTGTTCAAAACCCTTCTCCTCTGAAACCAGTCAGCCAATTTAAAGCAAACATGGCATAGATGGTCCTTGGGTAGTATACTTTCAAAATGTGTCCGGTGACAACGACCTCCATCTAAGATGGCTGCCATGAGCAGACATAGTTTTTAACATAGACCCCAATGGGATTTGAATAGTAACTTAGATGTATTTGGCATGCAGACATTCTTAAGAGGGCTTATTTATGTCAGATGAGCGATACAGGCTCACCTGAGCCTCTAGTTATAGTTATCGTAGTATGGAGGCATGATTTTATCAATTGACAATTTCAGGACAGAGCTCACCGTATTGGACAAACAAAACAAGTCAAAGTATTCAGATTTATAACAGAAAATTCAGTTGAAGAAAGAATCGTAGAAAGAGCTGAGATGAAACTACGACTTGACAATGTTGTTATACAGCAAGGTATTGTATAATTTAAACTACGACTTGACAATGTTGTTATACAGCAAGGTATTGTATAATTTAAACTACGACTTGACAATGTTGTTATACAGCAAGGTATTGTATAATTTAAACTACGACTTGACAATCTTGTTATACAGCAAGGTATTGTATAATTTAAACTAGAACTTGCTTCAGGAAAATAAAGGAATCTGGTAATACAATTTTTAAATATTGTTGAAAGTGGCATTAAATGACATAACCCTAACCCTCCAAAATGTCATTATTCTGTATAGAAATAACCTGATTATATAAAGACAAATATACAAATCTGTATGTACAGGAAATAATATAGCAATGTAGATATAAATTGATGATTGACAATCGGTTTTAGTAGTTTTTTATTAAGCAAATTTTTTTTGCTTCGGAAATTATTAGTTGGTTAGGTTGTATTTTGATTGAAAGAATTATTATTCTCTTATTAGGAAGATTAGTAGACAGTGCAGCCAACAAACTTGGGAAAGATGAAGTGCTGAATATGATCAGACATGGTGCTAGTCATGTGTTTGCGTCAAAAGACTCAGAAATTACAGATGAAGATATTGACAGAATTATGGAAAAGGGAGAGAAAAAGGTACCTTAAAGCATTTACTCTGTCTTTATATTAAGGTTAATTAGCTCAATTGGCCAAAGGTCATGTGAACTTTTAGTATCACTTTGTGTCTTTCATCTGTATCTTTTTCACATTTTAATCTTCTAAGGCAATTTTGCTCAACCAAATGAAGCCAAACTTGGCTGAGATATTCCTTGGAAAGAGAAAATTTAGATTGTACAAGTTGAAGTAGAACTTCTGTGAAGAGGAGCCAATAGTAGTGATGGGTAATCGCTTTAAAATCACATTTGATTATCAGTAATAATCGGATATGCATAATCGATTATAGTCTGGTTTAAAAAAATAAATGTGAGTTAAATGAAAGAGAAAACCATAATCAGTCTTCACACTAATTTTTTCAGACCACCATCGGGCAAGTGACATTAATAGCCTACTTGTCCGAACCATATTATACTAGCCCGAAAAGAAAAAAATATATTTTTTGGTATTACTTAGCAGCTGAGTTGAAATCTCCAAACAACAATAAAAAACATGTACTGCCTTTTACAAAAACAGAATCTTTTTCCGTCACCCCATCTTCCTTACATGCCGTACAGAACATGAGCCTGTCTGTATATTTCAGCCACGGTCGGCCCTGCATCCAGCTGAACTGGAACGACCTCTCCCGTGTTTCTTCATATTTTTTTTTTACAATCAACAGTCTTCGTGTCATCTTTTATTTTCCGTTTTTTGCCAGGTATGGCATCTTTGTGATACAGTTGACTCTCATTGTCTTGAACTCGGTTGACTCGAATTTCCGGTTGAGTCGAATTTTTATCGAAGTCCCAAACTTCGTTGTGTATGAATATATGTAATTTGACTCCTGTTGAGTCGAATTTTCGGTTGTCTCGAATAAAAGTTTTGGTCCTGAGATGTAGAAAGCCATATTATTTACATTCGTTAAGTCGAATTTACCTGTCAAAACATGTGTATAATTACCTTGGGATTAAAATTGGATCACAGGTGATACATCCGGTCATTGGCTTTGACATTTTTACTTTAGGCTATTTCACATGTTTATTTCACAATCTGTCAAATTAATTAGTGGTAATATTATACCCCCACTCTTAGAGAGGGGGCTATATTGCAATCACCTTGTCCGTCCGTCCGTTCACACTTTCGTAACAGATATCTCAGCTTCTACTGAAAGAAATGATTTTATATTTAGTGTAAACATTATTTTATTGTTGAAATAAGCAATTCAATTAAACAGTATACAAATTACAATATTTTAACATAACAATCAACAAATGGATTCGGAAACAAGCAACATGCTTATGTAAATCCGTTTCCATAAATAAAGACACACAATATAGCTCAGAGGTTCTATCATAAATATAAAAAAAAAAATGTATACCATATCAATTTAATAAATATAAAATTTAATAAGATATGAGAATAAGAATAGATATAAATAGACGAAGGAATTGTACATGTACAAGTCAAGCACATACTGATTTTATATTTGATATATGGCTTTGGCATGGTGACTTGTACCGTGTCTCCCCTTTCCAGGTTTATCACACATCTACTTCCTGTTTACAGTGTGACTTCGAATTTTTCATGTTTGCCGTAATGAAAACTTTCGTAACAGTCATCTCAGCTTCTACTGGAAGAAATGATTTGATTAATGGCTTTGGCATGGTGACTTGTACCATGTCTCCCCTTTCCAGGTTTACCGCACATCTACTTCCTGTTTACAGCGCGACTTAGAATTTTTCATGTTTGCCGTAATGAAAACTTTCGTAACAGTTATCTCAGCTTCTACTGGAAGAAATGATTTTATATTTGATATATGGCTTTGGCATGGTGACTTGTACCGTGTCTCCCCTTTTCAGGTTTACTGCACATCTACTTCCTGTTTACCGTGCGACTTGCAAATGAATGAGTGGGGGTATTCTTAGCACGACGTAGCGTGCAACATCTTGTTTGAATTGGCTTGGTATTATGACACAAGTTAGATGTGTACAATCAAAAATTATCGATTCATAACATTATAAGTGCACTTGGGTCGGCATACATCCATGATTATGAAAAGTACACAACGGAAGCGTTTTATCTATTGTCGGAAATTAATTTTGATTAAAGAAATGTATAATTTCTCAATTTTGAGAGATTTGAAAAAAATGTTACTCTTAATTAACAGTTGTAATAAAACGGGAAATTTTATTGAATCATAAAAACACACAATTTATTGTAAATATTGCACAAAGAAATATACGTCATGATGGGTGAAGTTTAATGACAATGCATCAGTTGAAAAACATAATCATACACACAAAAAAGATATCTAGAAGTTATCAGTTGTTCCACAAGATTCAGAGAAAAAAAACAGCAACAAAAACATCGAATAAGTTTTAAATCGTTCCGAGAATCGGGACATGCGATGCTGGTGTCGCTCTTCAAAATTTCGCTCGAGTTGTCTCCCTTTCGTCATTAAACAAACTACACTTCCGGTTTTCGTAGCTCCTCTTGAGTCGAACTACGGTTGACTCAAATTTTTTCCATGGTCCCATCGAATTTGAGATAACGAGAGTTAACTGTATTTCAGAAATATTTTGAAATTTCAAACTCAACTTTTAATGTTCGGAACGTTTCTATTTAAATCGTTAGCATTTGGGTAAAATCCGGAACACGTGTTTGTACGAAAATATGTGCTTGCGTCACCAGTTTATGTGTCAATACATCGTACACAAATATGTGGAAAATACATTGTCTAAAATGTTCGAAATTGACATTATAAAATTGAATTCTTTTGAAAAAACATTCTGAAGATCATGTCAATACAAATCAAGAAGTAAAAGGTTTACTTGCCCCTTCGGGCTTGTGCCTATGAAATTTCTCTTGTCCCGGGCTTCGGGCAAGTGGGTTACGTCGAAGACTGTAATCATTTGTCAACAAAAACTAAAAAAGCTTTCTGAGGACACTAGTTATCTAGTCATGGATTCTTGTGTAAAAATAGATTAATATTTAAGAAATAAATCATGGAAGCCAGAATGTGTTGGGAGTTTTAACATGGATTGGCAGATATTAGTATTTTATCCCGAGCCAGAAGCGAGGGATAAAATTTACTAATATCCGCCAATCCATGTTAAAACTCAAAACACATTCTGGCTTCCATGATTTATTTTGATTCTGATATGTCTTAAGAGTACAAATATGGTAGTATTCTTTGATTGGAAGACGGTAATTTATACATACGCTTGCGGAAAAAGTCGCACACAATTTATGTAACTCGAATAATACTGCGCCCTCTATCGGCATTATTCGGGTCACAATTTATGCTGCTAATGGAAACGTCAGTCACATTCATCGGCGCATGTGCTAATGAGATAATACGAAGAAATAATTCTGGGTTTTTTTTAACAAAGGGAAAGAGTGAGGTCATGTTAGAATTTGTATTTGATGTTCATTGAGAATTTGGATTCAAGATATTAACAACACTGGGTAAAACAGTGATTTTATTTCTCTTCCAGAGGACTTAATGGTGAAGTGATGAAAAAATATGGAATACTTCCTAATATTCTTTATGGGCTAAATAAGGGAAACTAGGAAAGACTTCCAAAAGCTTGAAGTAATTTTGATGTTTCCTTTCCTGTTCTTGGATGTCCTCTTAGCTTTCACAAGACAAATGTGTTGCTCAACAATCTTTAAAACAAGTTGGAATAAAATATTGAATATTTTTTAAGACAAAGTAACAGAAGGTATTACATGTATATATTTATTCTGAAAAGATCTATTAAAATGTAATACCATTAGACTTTCACTTACATAAAATATATATTTTTAACTTTTCAGACGGAAGAAATCAAACAAAAATTGGACACTCTTGGAGAGGGTAATTTACGAGCATTTACATTAGACACACCAGATAGTAGTGTGTATCAGTTTGAAGGTGAAGATTACAGAGAGAAACATGGTAAAACTGGAATGGGAATGTGGATAGAACCACCAAAACGTGAGAGGAAAGCTAATTATGCTGTAGATGCTTACTTCAGAGAGGCTCTACGAGTTAGTGAGCCTAAGGCTCCAAAAGTAAGTTGATCGTTGTTTGTCCTTTATCTTTTAGCCATTGTATTGTCTGTCCTTCCATTTACAGAATTTGATTACCTCTTTGGTATCTTCTTTGAACATTGTCTACCATTTCTTATAGTCGAATCTTGTTATGTACAATTTGGATATTAAAGTCAAATCCTTGGATAACTTGATACTTTGACCTCTCTTTAATAGGTATCTACTTAATTTATGCCCAGTAATTTACAATATTGGTTAGTTGAAGTAAAATCATCCTTTTACTTCTATCACAACAAGACAAGATTTGTTTACTGTCCCATGTTTGTACCAAACTAAAGTCTTAATCCTTTTAAAAATTTCTCAATCCATATAGAATAAGAGCAGCTATGAAGGTCGTGACAAATATTTTAAGAACGAGTTTGATAGGACGAGCTGTAATAATGGTGTCGAGACTTTCAAAAGTGACATTGTTGATTTTCAAACTTTTCAGACATCACACTGACAGATAATTTTCAGTAGCAAAGTCAGTCCATTGACATGGAAAATATCTCTCCTTGAGATCAAAAGAAAAACAAATAAATTACATATAAAAGAATTATATTTACTTTCGTTGAATCATTTAACATACATGTATTGCTAATGATGATAACTGAATTTGATTGGTTAACTATGTTGTGCAATCATAAGGATGGTATCCACGTAAAAATTTAACTTTTTTTACTTTGGTAATTGTTATCTCTACTTGTTCACTATTTATATTTTGTAATTTCATAAAAAAAAATTGTATGGATGTAAATGAACGTTTAAATTTTTTGAAGTGAAATTAAAGTAATCTTAGTTATTCAATATACATATGAAAAATATAACTATATAGTTTATTCATTTACAAAGAAATGCTGGTGAAAATGGTAAAAAAACAATAATTAAGGAACAACTTTTATTACATTATATTGTAAAATTTACACAATATGATTTACTTTTTATTTTACAGGCACCAAGACCTCCAAAACAGCCAAATGTACAAGACTTCCAATTTTTCCCTCCACGATTATTTGAATTATTAGATCAAGAAATTTACTACTTTAGAAAAACCATTAGTTATAGGGTGAGTAGAATTAATCATAGGTAAACATGCATAATATGTCATTGTTTTTAACCCCACCCCCTGTAGACTACTTGTGCTATAGCCTGAATAAAGTAATATTTTCATTTATATACTATGTATGCAGTGATGTTTAACTTTTATAGATTTGTTTATGCTGAAGCAAAATTATACTGTCACATGCTGGTGTGACATTCATTGTATAGATGTAAGTGTGAATGGGGTCCACATGACCAGTTTTCACAATGAAATACTTGTAATAAAAAATGCAGATCAAATTCTAATTTGACGAAACCATGTTTTTTGGAAGAACATACCAAAAAGGGTCAAATTTTAAGCTGATTAAATGTAAAGTTTCAGTGGTAATTATATATATGTAACATGGATCACAACTTAAATTAAATAAAAAATATAATTGTAATTGTAGATATGTCATAGCTTAGTATTGGAATATAGAACTGAATAGTAATAATTTGAAAGTTTTTATAACTGATGAAAAATGAGAACCAAAAATGAAAAAGAACAAATTTTGTAAATGTGAACTTGGTAAATAAATACACCAGTATTAGGGATAATTAATTAAACATTAGAGAACACCGAAGGAACAATCAAAAATAGACAATCCTGAGAAACTGGCAACAGGGAACACAAGATGAAGCAAAACAAAACAAAAACACAACACAATATTTGTTGGATACCACTATATGCAAACAAGACACAAGCCCTCCCACTAACAACTGGAGGCAAACTATTTGTGACATGTTTATTGTTGTACCCTGCTCTACATGGGGTGTCTTTTTAATTAAAACAGTCATTTAATAACATATAAATTGTAATGGTAAAAATTCAATTTTGTTCACAGGTTCCTAAAAATCCAGACCTTGGTTCTGATGCAGAGCGAGTAAGGAAGGAAGAGCAGTCAAAAATAGACAATGCAGAAGTTTTAACTGAAGAAGAGTCAGGAGAAAAAGAGGATTTATTACAGCAGGTTTGTTTACATACAGATTTATACAAAACCTTTTACCATATCGACCAGGGTATCGTATCAAGACCTCCATTTCAACTAGAGACACAGTGAAGGGATAATACCCATGCTCATGTGAAAAAGATCATGTATTAATATTTTTTATCATATACTTCCATCCACAGGAAATGGAAATTTTATCATTATAATATGCTGAATAAAGATCAAAATAGGAAAAAAATTGAAGTTTCACGAAGGTAGTGTATGAAGAAAATATGGACTAACTAACAATCAAGAACTTTATATAAGAAAGTTAAATAATAAATCCAACAGATAAACTTTCTGAACACTATTGTCAAACAAATGCATCACTACCTCTGTAAATAGTATTGGTATTACATATTTCCTATGGAGGCATTTTTGAAATGTGTGTTGGGTAGCGCTTGCTAAGACGACACCAGAAATACTTGAAATAACTTGCCTGAGAAACACTGTTATTTGGGTTATTTGCACGTGACGTCCCTGATATGGGTTATCAGTCTGGGTCATGAATTTATTTATTGTTTACTTCCGCTCGTTATACATATACAAAAAGTACCATATTAATGTGAAGTGTGTGATAAATATTATTTGCAGAAAATGATTAAAAAAAAAAAATACAAATACCCGGTACAAGAATAATTGATATTTAAATAATTGCTATTGACCAGAGGTTTGATATTTTTTGTTTTGCTTATCTACGCCTGATTGTAAAACATCAACCCTCTATCAGAGTTCACATGCCCATCTGTATTAAGACTATTGACTTTAGGATAAAAGACCCATTTTATTCCATTTTGAAAATATTATACCCGACTGACATGTAGAGAGGTATAAATTTGAAAAAAAAATTCTCTGAAGACTTTTGAATGCACTTTTATTACATTATTTTTAGTTACCATAATACATCACAGCTTTGAAAGCCATTATAGGTAACACATAAAAAAGGAAGTTGAAGTGATGCATGTCTTTATTTTTAATTTTTAATTTTTACAGGGATTTACAAACTGGAGTAAAAGAGATTTTAATCAGTTTATAAAGGCTAATGAGAAGTATGGTAGAGATGACCTAGATGCTATATCACGGGATGTAGAGGGCAAAACATCAGATGAGGTGAGTGGTTAGATATTACACTTTGATTATTGGTACATAATATTAGTCTGCAGTAACCCACCTCATCAGGCCAGTTTTCAGATGCACTAAGGTAGTAAATTGCTACTAAATTGTCCATTCCTAAAGAGGCCACCTCTCTTGGAAGGCCACTTTACAGAAGAAAGTACATCTATGTAAATATATTCTGCAAAGATACTGTAAATTCACAAACTAATGTGACAAATGTGAT
This sequence comes from Gigantidas platifrons, assembly GCA_002080005.1. Classification (NCBI taxonomy): domain Eukaryota; kingdom Metazoa; phylum Mollusca; class Bivalvia; order Mytilida; family Modiolidae; genus Gigantidas; species Gigantidas platifrons. The sequence continues at coordinate 170,019 of MJUT01064191.1, forward strand.
GGGTCAAGATCACTTTACTGAAACAACACATGTGTAAGTACATGTAAGTTTGTGCATTAAAACAATAATGAAGAATGAAAGCATAATAAAAATCAATTGACCTTTGACCGGTTGTCAGATATATCACCTAGTTTTATTTATTTCCTTTGACCACCACACAAATCGAAGCTGAAATCCATGAAAAAAAGAAACTCACTACATTTTTGTATTATTAATGATACCAGTCAAATGTGAAATTTATATATGCTAGAAATTTGCCGCTATCTTTGGTAAATATCATGTCTTCCATAAAAATATTTATAAAATTTTATTTTTTTATCACCTCCTTAATCTACAGGTCATGGAGTATGCCAGAGTGTTCTGGGAAAGATGTAATGAGTTACAGGACATTGAGAAAATCATGGCACAGATTGACAGAGGAGAAGCTAAAATACAGAGGCGTATTAGTATAAAGAGAGCATTAGACTGCAAGGTAAATCATGTTGTTATAGTTACCTGAATATCAACATTCTTTACAATCATAACAAAGAATGATGCTCTTGGATCTTTTTGAAAGTTGACAACCAGATTGATTGATTGGTGTTTAATGCCAACTTTAGCAGTATTTCAACTATATCGTGGCTCGACAATCAGGAGATCAGCCTTATATTTAAAATAACACATTTATTTATATTTAAGTTGTATTATTTGGGTTTACTAAAAAATAGAATCATAAAAAGTAGTCAAACCTGTATTAAGAGGTCACCTTGGAAACAAAGAAAATTTGGCCTTATAAGACCTCTTAGAAGAGGTTCAAATCATATTAAATTTTATGCAACAAGATAAGAAAAAGGAGATCTTTTATTACAGGTTACTGCATGGGCAGGTTGACTAGTATTGTCTGAGTATTTTCATTAATAGAAATTGGGAATTTGGCTCTTCAGTAGAACAAGTTTGATTGGTCACTACGTCCTCGCTCGATATACTTTCATGTGATTAATAAATCCTGAAGACCTCATCAAAAAGGCTATAATCGTATAAAATCATTTATTGATCTAAAAACATGGGTAGAAATATCACGTAGGCATATTATCTGAAGTAGTGTACACTGACGTTTGCATAGAAGTCTGTTTATCGACTAATTCATTAAATATCATGCAATACAATAATTATATTTGTATTACAGTTAGCAAGATATAGAGCCCCCTTCCATCAACTCAGAATACAGTATGGTACAAACAAAGGAAAAAATTATACAGAGGAAGAAGATCGATTCTTGATATGTATGTTACATAAACTAGGGTTTGACAAAGAAAATGTGTATGATGAATTACGAACAGCCGTTAGACAAGCTCCACAGTTCAGATTTGATTGGTTCATCAAGTCTAGAACAGCAATGGTAAGATATTACATATAAAAATTTTATTTCTTGTGACAAGATCAATAGATTAATGTGGTAATGGTATCTAATTTTCACATGTGTATTTGCACATACTGTATAGGGCTGTCATGATTGTGACCTAATGGTAGGTGGATTTACAGCTATCAGGCCTCTACATTAACATATTTTTCAACTTGTCCCTTCGGACAACTATCTAAAAAAAGTACTTGTCCGACTCAATCTTTTAGTTGTCCGAAAAAATTTAATAAAAATTACAAAAACTAGAAAATAACTATCAGCAATGTGGTTCTTTCCGTTGGTGGTTTACTATCAATAAACTATTTGTATTTGAATTGAATTATAATTACAAAATGCCAGTTGTCACTTAATCAAATCACTGAAAAGATACGGATCAAGTATACATGTATGTCATTTTTTAATTACCATTTTATAACAACAATTTGTAAATAGTTCTTCCATTTTTAAAAGCCAGATAATACATGTGCCTGTGATCATATGTGGCTAAACAGTGCTTCAGTACTTTGATACTGTACACAAACATATACTTCGATTTTGTAACAACAATTTATAAATAGTTCTTCCATTTGTAAAAGCCAGATAATACATGTGCCTGTGATCATATGTGGCTAAACAGTACTTCAGTACTTTGATAATGTACAAACCGGAAATGGAATATTTCATTAATACATTCGGAATATCTCTTGGTTCACTGCTATAATTAGCGATAGAGTACTTCAATAGAAACTGATATTTTTAAACACATTAAAATAATTATTTAAGAAGTTTTTGTCTGTCAAAATGACAAAGCAACACATTTTTATCATAGAAAATAACCTCCAAAAGGTAGGACAGTAATTTTTTTCACTTGTCCCATCGGACAACCATGATACAAGATCTACTTGTCCGACGTAAGTTTTCACTGGTACCGGACAATCGGACAAACATTAATGTCGAGGCCTGGCTATCTGTGCAATCAGTACCTATCACAACTAAAGTTGTAAGTTCTAACTCGCTCATGGTGAGGCATACTCAATACAACTGTGATAAAGTTTGTCAGTGACTTTTTGTCCCCCGACGCTTCGTCGAAGGGGACTATAGAAATGGGTTCCGTCCGTGTGCTTTTTGGTTTCCAGATGAAAAACTTGTGAATGAAAAGTAAGATTGAAGCTAGGTTTGGTATGTAAGTGTATCTTATGAATATCTAGGTCAAGTTCGATAATGACAATTTTTCGACTATTTTTACTAGAGTTGTGCCCCTTTTTATACCTCAAAATTGCTAAACATTTGGTTTCCAGATGATAACTTGGGAACAAATAGTCAGATTGAAGCTAGGTTTGGTATGTAAGTGTAT
>MJUT01064191.1:179252-204912 GCA_002080005.1 Gigantidas platifrons
AACAATGTATCATCAATTAACTAACAATGTATCATCAATTAACTAACAATGTATCATCAATTAACTAACAATGTATCATCAATTAACTACCAATGTATCATCAATTAACTACCAATGTATCATCAATTTAAATATACACTGGTAGCTAATTACAGAATAAAACTTACCAACAATATTATTAATTAAGAACCCTTTGCAGTGATTCAGCTAGGCATTGGTCTTGGGACATTTGCCCACCTATTTCTGAAGAACTTTTTAAAAATTAGATTACTTATTAAAGAATGTCCTGAAGAAATTTTGATAAAACTGGTAGTTGTCCTGAAGATTTCAAAGTCTAGCTGAAACACTGCTTTGTATTACATATTGATAGCAAAATATAGAAAATTCTGATATCACAATAGAAAAGTCGACCAGTGATAAAACTGAGAACCCACTTTACCTACAAATTGATTATCATATTTAAATCACTTGGGTCAAAGTATAAATTACACATGTATTGGAGAAGAAATATTTACAGTCTGGACACCAAATGTTAACACATAAGAACAAATTGCTATACCTTGAAAGCTGAACTCTTCAATGAAAAATAACTTAAAATGGTTCATACAAAGCAAAATAACCATACAACGAAATTCTACTCTAATAAATCAACCATAGAAAGACAAATTAGTGTTGACTAGTCTAGTCACCTCACCTGTCCTCTTCATTCCCCATTGAGCACAAGTCACAGTATATCCCTATTATATTTCATAATCCTGGACTCTCGTTAATATGTGAACCATTACTTTATGATAGGCAGCACATCTTTTTCACAGTTGAGCAGTTTTTTATGACTACTCCTGGTATATTACTTCTTGACCTTTTAATGCTGCACACTTATTGATGTGTGTAAAAGCAATCACATATTATTTTCAACAGAATATGTTGGTTTGTTTTGAGAGAATGGATTTCTCAGAGCAATCTTGTATCGTAGGCGAAGTCTGAGATGTGAGATAAGATAAGAAATTCATTTCGAGCAAAACATATCAACGATGGTATGTTTATCAAGGATTTGGTTGATTTGATTGATTGATTTTTGGTGTTTAACGCCACTTTCAACAATATTTCAGCTATATCATGGCGACCAGTTTTAGTGGTGGAGGAAGCCGGAGTACCCGGAGATAACCACCAACCATGGGCAAGCAACTGGTCAACTTTATCACTTGTGAGTCAAGTGCACCCTTTTTTGTTATTTACAAAGCCGGGTGCGAACCTACGCCATATTGTTGATAGACTTGTATGAGTTGTTAGATCCAGCGACCTAACTCATTGAGCCACCCGGGCCCCTCAAGGATTTGGTCACATTAATATACAGCAATATTATGTTCATGTCACAATAGTTGCTCGATAATAGATATTATCACATCTAAAGATCAAAAGCAAATGTACAAATAATCAATACTTGTATACGATAGAATTAGAAAACATTTATTATGTTAGTTATGTATATATCTACTTATGTAATCAGTGCCTATCACCAATTAGGGGGGACCGTGATCGTGATTGTATGGTTGTTTTAATCCTCTTGAAATAAATAAAGAATTAAAATTTTATTACATACTGATGTTTACAGTACAAAATAATGTATATCTTGCCATGATTCATCAATTCACAACTTTATTGGTGATAGACACTAATTACACAGGTAGTTGTAAATAAAACAACCATACAATCATGATCACGGTCCCCCCTAATTGGTGATATGCACTGATTACATAAGTAAATATATACATATCTAACATAATATGTAATAAAGTTTCTCAGTGTCTTGCAAAAAGTCGGTGGTTTCCTCTGGGTACTCAAGTAACCTATCCCAATAGCCCTTACCTACATTTTTACAAAAATTTTAAATGATTTATACATATATATATATATATGTATATATTATATGAAAAGAAAGTTTAATTAGTGATGGTCAACAATTCCATCGTATCAACAAAACTAACAATCTCATCAAATTATTGAACAGTCACACGCAAAAAAAAGACATATGACATTGGAAATCAAGGTCTTGATATATTTTTGCTGTTCATATCAGTTTTAAGAGGCTATATACAAATATTGAAACACACAAATCCTACTGAAAGACAAATAATAAACGACATATAAATACATGACATATCTGCTTGATAAAACAGCTGTATTTTTGTGTAGTAATGCTTCAATAGTTTTACCTTAAAAACGAAGCCCCAAAAAACCAATGAGTTATCCTTCCTTGTTCAGATAAACTAAATCATTTCCCACTTTCTACAAGGTCTCAATAAACTGACAAGTTTTCTTTTTTGTTCAGATAAATTAATGGTCCATCCATTTGGGATAGCGGTGGAAAGAAAATCATTTTCGGAAGAAAAGATGGATGGTTGTTGAAGGTTTCTTTATATAAATCTGGCATCTTTTTTCTTTCATTTCTTTTACAATTTTGGCAAGACATTTTTAGTTTACAAATAATATGCTTATCATCCAAATGGTCAATCACTCTAGCCATCAAGGATGGTCTTTTAATTTCATTATATTCCATGCCCAAAAATATTTTTGTCATAAAAAAATCAAAGCAAAAAATATTTTTGTCCAAAAAAAAATTTCACATAAATTAAAAAAAAAAAAGAAGTTAAATCACTGCATCAATAAGCTATAAGCAAATATGGCTAATACAACAACAGTAACAGATGCTATTAAAAGGTTTTTGCGTTGCTGAAGAAAGCCAAGTTTTTCTTCTTCTTCTTGTTGATATTTCTGTCTTCTTTTCCTCCCCTTTCCCTTCCGTTTCTCAAACTCTTCAACCTTTGCTTGCTGTTCTTTTAATTCTTCTTCTTTAAGTAATCTTTGTTTTTCTTCTTCCTCCTATAAAAGATTTAAAAAAAAAAATATTTAATACAATTATTTTTTGTTGCACTAACCAAATCTCAAGAGAACTTATTTTAGTATATCTATTCAAAAATATAATTCAAAAATAGCTTTTCCAACAAAAATAATTATATATAGTATAACTAATCGTAGATTTTGAATATCAAAATAAGACCACGAGAGACCGAAGTACGCATAAGGATTTAAACGAGTGGGCGGAACTTGTTCCATCCACGAGTTTAATCCTTAATGCGTATTCGGTCACGAGTGGTCTTATTTTGATATTCAAAATCTATGATTAGTTATATTGTTTATTATATAGACTTCCAAAATTTCTTTTATATTATTTTATTTAATTTGTATATTTCATTCCACGCGTATGAATCTACGAGCAATGATAGTGTGTAATCAATATGGCCGCACATTCAAACAAGTCAAGTGTTGTCGCTTCGATGAAAAAAATTTAAAATTTAAATGAAGGACGAGTTTCTGAATTTTATTTGAATGTGGGCGGATTTGTAAAGTTGTTGTGGAAAAATTCATTACAATTGTGACTAAATGTCAGTCCGATTTATCTGAGGAACCAGGCACGATGTGTTATTATTGTCCGAGTCGTGTGTATTTCATGTGTAACAGAATTCGAACTAAGGAATGAATCAATGTCCTCAAATGAAACGTTCTGAAATCTACCCGACTGGGCTTTAGTTTGATATACATTTTCATTTGTATTGCCATTGGAATTTGGAACATTTGTTTGGACATCTAGAATATTAAATTCTGGCATTTCCACATTTTCCAAGTCAAAATCATTTTCTTCTAAAAATTTGGAGACTACAGCTGCCGTATATGCGTCAAAATGATCAGACATTTTTTTTTTTTTTTTTTAATTTTAAGATTGTTCAAAGCAGACGATTCTTCATTCAAAAGGGGTGGTGAAAGGAATTAGGAAACTGACAATCTACAATGGGTCTTATGCACTTTTAAAACATTGCCGTTGTTTGTTTATATTTAAATCTGTTGTGTTATGCTAGTGAAATGATTCGATTGAGAATAAGCAAGTGTTTGATTTTAATGTATCAATAAAATGATTCAATTAAAATAATTTATAAAAGTACTAAAACTTTTTCATTTGTTTAATTGTTTCAGTTTACAATCATGTGTGTATTCACCGTAACACAACAAGGGACGTAACCACTACAATTAAAGTTGTTTAAAAGTAGTTCTGGCGGAGAAAAACTGATATTTCACATGTGAAATATCGGAATTTATTTCACAGATAAATCTCCATAATTCACACCTATCTATATAATAAAAAGGAATTATGTACCAAGATAACGATTTTTATCATTTCCAGGGACAATTTAGTTCAAATTAAAACATCTTGGAAATCATATGAAAAGTATGTCCAAATTCAACTTAAAATGTTGTGTCATATCTTTGTTTCAATTTAATACATGTACCAAGGAAAAAAATATAATACTGTCTTAAAATCATGCTTCATGAAATGCTTTTTCTTACATTATGTAGAGTAGCTCCCCTCTTATAAGGCTATGTTCACCTTTTATCTAGTCAAATGCACTGACATAGTAAACTAGAACTAAATCGATCCATTCAAGGGAGGCTACCCCTCTTATAAGGCCAGATATCAGATGTACTGACATAGTATAATACAACTAAATTGATCCACTCAAGAGAACCCCTCTTGTAAGGCCAGATATCAGATGTACTGAGATAGTAAAATACTATGAAATTGATCCACTCAAGGGAGGCTACCCCTCTTATAAGGCCATGTTCACCTTTTATCTAGTCAAATGCACTGACATAGTAAAATACAACTAAATTGATCCACTCAAGAGAGGCTACCCCTCTTGTAAGGCCAGATATCAGATGCACTGACATAGTAAAATACAACTAAATTGATCCACTCAAGAGAACCCCTCTTATAAGGCCAGATATCAGATGTACTGACATAGTAAAATACAACTAAATTGATCCACTCAAGAGAGGCTACCCCTCCTATGAAGCATCTTCTTCATGACAGAAGAGGTGGTTTCATAAGAGAGGGACAACTGTATTACCTGTTGTTTTTTCTTCTGTTCTTGTTTACATGTCTGATCACAGTCCAGTGTTTTCTTTCCCACATCTTTACAAACACATTCTTTCTTTATACGCTTACATTCACACTTCAATGTTACTTTCTTTAAACATTTCTTTACCATAGGACATTCCCCAGCATGACACACAGCTCCACATAAATGTCCACATGTTAACTGAAAATATTTATACATTATATTATTTGATTGATTTATTGAGTGTGAACCAAAACAGTATTTAAAGGGTTAGGGTTAGGGTGTTTAATGCCACTTTCAACAATATTTCAGTTATATCATGGCGACCAGTTTTATTGGTGGAGGAAACCAGAGTACCTGGAGAAAACCACCGACCTGTCACAAGTAATGACAATTGTTATCACATAATGTTGTATCATATGTAAAAGTCTATTAGAATCCAAAAAGTTATACAACATAGTTATCCTGATGATGGTGTCCTACCCACCGAAAAATATAGATCTAAAGAATAAACATCAAGCAGTCTCATTAAGTGTTGTTGTTTAACTATTTTCTACAATAATATCAATTCGGTTGTTTCGAATCATGTCAATTCCGACCACGTTCCGTCTTTTTCGTGTCTTGACTTCTGAACAAATCGGCAGGCGACTTCCGGTGTTTACGCTATTACTGTGACAACGTCAGCATATTATAGTCGTAGATGCGGTAGATTATAAGTAATTGTAATATGGAGACGCCAAGGAGACCGCTGAATAAATACTGGTGTTCGGTACCTCACTGTCTGTGTGATATCAGAAATATCTACATAAAGGCAGATCATTTTCCTTTGATGCTGACAACCACAAATAAAGAAAGAAGAAAGCAAATTTAATTTTAAAGAAGTAATTGTCTCTGCATTTGAAGTCTTTGATACAAATAAAATAATTTAATTGACATCTGTCTTTTACAGAAAATGTTAAGATTTTTTTTAAGTTGAGGATCGAACGTTAAAACGGCACATATCGATTGGAGTTTTTGTTGTGTACATTGACACCGGAAGTTCAATGCAGAATATTCCAACGAAATCACATGATCTGGCAGACGAAAATAACAAATTTTTGACGGAATGGAAATGATTCGAAACAACTGAATTGGTTTATGGTTGATTAGCCAGCCTTAAAAATACGTGTTTCCCCTTTCCACCCTAGCCTGAAAGATCTGGGTAGGTAGGTCGGTAAAAAAATTTTTTTTAATCAAGCATGATTCAGGCAGACAGACAAACTGATTTCTATACACCCAATATCTTTGTTTATTGTCATATTATCTGTGCAATTGTAATCATAGAATGTAATTTATGCTGTCCTTTGTGGGATCTTGATTGTAAAAAATATCCATTGTCAGAAAGTGATGTCTTTGTATGTTGGGCCATATCAATGAAAAGATTGAAGACTGAACAGTTTTTATTTGACTTTCAAGATAGAACATATTTCTTTTGGGAATTGGTTTCCCACTCCATTTATATGTGTTACTAACAGGTAATACTATTTTATATTTTCTGAGAAGTTCCACTTCCACTGAGGCACATAACGTAGCTTCACACTCAGAAGCCATGCTTCTACGAATATTTGGAATAGATGGGACTGTAGTTTTTTTTTTAGTAACGATGACTCACAGTACGTTCCGGAAGAGTATTACCCAATACAAATCGAATGCTGGAATTGGACATGGAAAAATTCTGGAAACGGAAAATCGTAAAAAAAAATTTTGTTCACGGAACGGGCTGTAAATTTTTTTCAGTTGCGGCGATTTCGGCGAGTCGGTCGCAAAGGGGAAACAACAATATTTTAATCTAGGCCTTATTGTAATTTTTAAGTATATTGTTGTGGTCAGTTTAACTGGTATACAAACTGGTACCTTTCACTGAAGTGTCTACAACCCCCCCAATACTCAATGAAGATCTAAAGAATAAACGTCCAGAAATCTCATTGTGTTGTCGCTTAACTAGTTTCTGTCACTGTATCATTTGATTTACAGTATGGCTAATTGATGTAATTTTCGGTGACATTCTAAGTATATTGCTGCAGTCACTTTTATTTGTATACAAACTGGTAGCTTTCATTGAAGTGTTTATAATACAGTCAAACCTGTCTATAATGGTCACCTGGGGGAGATTGACAAAATGACCGCTATATACAGGTGACCTTTATGTGAAGGGTTTTGATTTTTTGACAAAATATTGCACGTTAGTTGTAAATAAACATTTTTCATTACATCTTATGTTTTTAATAATGTTTTACTTGTTATTTTGTTCCTGTCGTAATTTTACTCTGAAATAAATTTATTGTTGATGAAATTATCTCAATTTGATATGATTTGAATGAAACATACAAATAAATAAATAAAGATATTTAATTAACAAAAGTACAATTTCCACGAACACGATGTTGAACTGGGAACGTTGTTTTCAAAATTGTAAAGCATCTCACATTTTCTTTAAAGAATGTTCATTATCTGGGTATGACCAACACCCATCTCCTCGCCCACAGCCCGACAACTTTTCCCAACATCACAATGATTTATTGCTTTCACTTTGTTGTCAAATTTCAAAACTTTCCTATTTACAGATGTTGATGATTTTGACATGATGCACTAGATACAAAATATTTTTGGTGAGTGAATTTCTATTCTCATCGTAATGAATAAAAATCCCCAATAAACTGTCCTTTATGTCATTTACGATTCACAAAATGCATGGTGTTTGTTTATTTAATTAATTAAATTAGTCAATATATTTTGTAACACCTCAGAATTTTTGGTACATTTGAGAAAAATATTGATCTTCCTAAATCACTTTCGGTTTTATTTTTTAAATAAAATTTACCGTTATACATAGGGTTCTACGCTGAAAATTACTTATAAATGGTGACCACTGACCACATTGAACAGGTGACCGCTATATCAAATTAAAATATACAGTAAAATGCAGAGGAAGGGCACGAAAGTGACTGTTATGAGCAGGTGACCATTATATAAAGGTGACCGTTACGACAGATTTGACTGTACTCATCATGGCAGACTTTGTTTTTATATGAGTTTGGATGAATTGTCTTGAATACTAACATTAATACACCCATACTTTTGGTAGGGTCTGTGTTACTCATCATTTAAGTTTTCTGTTGTGTTTTTTTTTGTTTTGTTTGTCTTTGTCCTGTGTCTTGAATTCAATGTTGCCTATACCTCTGGATTGTTCATTCTTGATTGTCCTGTGTCTTGAATTCAATGTTGCCTATACCTCTGGATTGTTCATTCTTGATTGTCCTTCTGTTTTTATCTGACAATGTAGTTTTATAACTTGTTTACCTTCTTAGGACATTGACCTCCACATGACCTCAGAGTATTTTTTGTTTTTTCATCCGAGTTTGTAAGTCTGCTACAATCAATATGTTGTACCATATTTTGACAGTGACATCTCATCCTTATCATCTGTGAACAAGGGGGACAATCCCCAGGGTGACACTTGAGTAGAGGACATTTGTGGGAACATCCCTCAGGTCGAGGTTTCTCACAGGCTTCTTCACATTGACTACAGTTGTCACCAGCCTGAATTTAAAAGTATAATTATATTTCATCTTTGTCTGACAGTAATATTAGAATTCAGTCCTACATCAAAGTTTGTGTGAGGCTTTTTTTTTTTTTTTTTTTTTTTATATCAATTACTGTTAATAAACAAATGTTTTAAAATAAAACTCTGATTTCGAGTACATTTGTACATCAGTATTTGTAGACAAGGCCTGATAATTTCATAACAATATTCTGACCCTGACACAAAAAAATAAGAACCCCTCCATTTCTGTTAGGTAAATACTTAGCTATTGTCAGGGTTCATACACTTTTTTGTTGAGGAAAATCAAGGACTTTTCAAGGACTTTCCTGGACAAAAATTAGGTTTCAAGCACCTTTTTCTGAGCATTTTCATACATTTTATGTATATAAAACCTTGTTTAACCTTACCTTTCTTCAAGTGAAAATACCAGAGAGAACAATTAATAACACCCATCGCACGGTGTGCTCCATAACAGTACAAGAGACTCTACACTAAAACGACTAAAGATCGGGGGATAACATAAAGACGTATTAAAAAATGTGTTCATAGACAATAGCCCCCTCCCCCCAATGATATTTTCTGACAAAATCAAAAGATGTTTAGAGAATTATGCATAGTTATATAATGCCAACCGTGCATTATATACAACAATAATGATGGGGTGACCTTTTTCCCATGTCCTTAATTTTTACAATTAAAAAATATGTTCTTAAAAACATTTTCTATAATTTCCTCTATTCCCACAATTTTTTCGACTTCACCAATTCTCAAAGTTTTAAATATTTTCCCATCGTTTTTGTTTCCCAAATCCCTACACATTTTGCCTATTTATTTCTTAAAATGCTCCCATGGACGAAATGTCAAAACTTTTGTTACAGCATTTGCAGTGTGCTTTATGAATATTTGGGCTATTTCTAAGCCAGGCATGGTATTGTGGCTGCTCTAGCCATTTGTTCAGGAATTTACATTTTCCCGGCATCTTGAACTGGCAATGATCACTGGCGACCGACGGCTGATCACGCAATGTTTATTTTTTATTTTCATAATTTTTAATTTAGAACATAAGTGGACACGTTTAATGTTATGCCCATTAAGAAATACGTTCGGGAAAACCCATGAATCGTCACGGAAACCAAATAAAACGACAAGCTTGAAGCCAGGTGATGGGATTACATTAATGCGTATTTTTGATTTGAGCGGTAAAATTCCGGAAAACACCGTTTTATAGAAATAGTGCGATTTTCCACAAATAGCTCATAGTGATACGGGAAGGTATATTTATATTTCCACGGATAACTGAGGTTGTTGACATCGATTCAACGTCTTGGAGATCGAAAATGACTGTTAACATGCACTTATTTCGCGGTAATAAGATTGTTCAAATGAAAAAGTAGTTTTCAAGGTTTTTCAAGCACCTTTATTGGAATTCAAGTACTTTCAAGTCCTTGATTTTGCTACTTTCGTTTTCAAGTACTTTCAAGGATTTCAAGCACCTGTACGAACCCTGTATTGTATACCCTTTGTTTATGAAAACATGACATGACCCTTTACATGATACTGTTATGAGAGTAGCAAGAAGTCCACAACTACGATTCATTAAACAAATTACTTAGAAGGAAGTCTATCTTGGTAAAATACAAATATAAAAGAGAAGAAATATACATTTTAAAGAAAACAAAAATAGGTACACATGTTCAACATATAAACAACATTCAAACAAAGCTATGAATGTTCACAGTCATCAATAAATAGCTATTGCTTGAAGGGGTATAACAAAATACATGTATTGTTTAATTTTAAATAACACTTTATCTTACAGTAGCTGCTTCTGGAGCTCCTGTGACTTGATGACATATTAATTCACATGTGTGATTACCACATGTCAGGTGACGCCCACATGGTCTTCCACAACTGTATGGCCTAATTTCAGAACATGCAAAATGTCCAGTCTGAAATAAAAAAAAAATTAAATAACAGGTGATTGCTACAAATGTTTACAAGACAAAAAGAGAAAGAATTTGTCCATAGGTCACCATGCCCCAGCTTCCAGCTACCAATTATTTTTTAGTAAATCAAGGGGTATAAATCCAAAATGGGAAAAGTGGTAAATTACGAAATCCAACTTGGCCTTCCTTTTATGGTCCCTGACCTTGTGTATAAATTACGAAATCAAACTTGGCCTTCCTTTTATGGTCCTTGACCTTGTGTATAAATTACGAAATCCAACTTGGCTTTCCTTTTATGGTCCTTGACCTTGTGTATAAATTACGAAATCCAACTTGGCCTTCCTTTTATGGTCCCTGACCTTGTGTATAAATTTCAAAGAATTTGCTTACAAGGAAACATAAGATTGTAAGTGGAAGCCAAATACAATCTTAATTAAAATCATATTTCATTCAATGTGATTTGGGGGCCGTCATGACCGTGATCGTATGGTAGTTGGATTTACAACTACCTATGCAATCAGTGTCTATCACTACTGTTGTTGTGAGTTCGAATCTCGATCAGGGCGAGGTGTACAACATTATGTGATAAAGTTTGTAAGTGACTTGCAACAGGTCGGTGATTTTCTCTGGTCCTCTCCACCAATGAAACTGACCGCCATGATATAACTGAAATATTGTTGAAAGTGGCGTTAAACACTATCAAACAAACATACAACAATGTGAATTGAAATCCCCATTAAGCACCTCAACATAATGTCTGAGGTACTGAAAGGTGAACAAAAATTTAAAGCAAATCAGAAACCATGAACTTGTTAGATTATGTTCTATTATAATACATACATCATGTAATCCCACACATTGCATTGGTAAAAGAACCCTGCATGGTGGACATGGCTTGTTCTGTATCTCTTCTCTGATTGTTGGTCTTCCTTCCCATGGACCAGCTGCATGCAGCTACAACAAACAACTATAATATTAAGTATACTAGACATAAACTTGCTTTACTCTGTGGTATAATTAATTATCAATAAAATATGAAAAGCAAAAAGTAAAAACATCACAACACTAATAAAACTATTAATTACACCTTATATAAGAATGCTGGTTACTGATTGGTTAATAGCCATGATATTTTTTACAAATTCAGGCCTTGCATTGTGAATTTGCAGAATTTTTACTTCATGTAGGCATATTTGCATAAGATTTAACTTTTTTTCATGGTATTTGCACAATCGTAATTTGCCGTTTTTACCCTTCACCGAGACACTTGTAACAAAATTTGTAAAACATTATCAGTTGTGCGTTTTATGTAACATCATTCGGTAGAATTAAACAGATACATCATGTTAGGTCCTGAAAACGACAAACAAAAGGTATTATTTATTTAGCCAGTGTTCTAAATAATATTCGGTGTAATTAAACAGATATATCATATTTGGGAGAGGTATTTGCGAAAAATACCAGTCTTGAGACTAAATTTCCCTCGCCTTTTGGCTGGGGAAATTTTTCGTTTCTCAACTGGTATTTTTCACAAATACCCCTCCCAAACATGATATATCTGTATATAAGATCACACGTGGTTACAAAGTGAAGTAAATTCCAAGTTAGGTTTTAAGTTAATCCAATGACAGATAGAAAAGTTTAAGGAAGTCATGAAAAAATAAAATTTTACAACAGTCGACTGAATATTTATGTTTGTAGAGTTCAACAAAAGTGGTGTTAAACGTTTTGTGGTATAAATACATGAATGGGACTGTTTAATTTACCATTTTTATTTACTATCTTCAAGTGACATTAAAGAATCGTCAACCTTTGTAGTGGATGTTTTATAAATTAATTGGTGCACCTAGGCCTTCTTCTGCCTTTTGTGAATGGTTGGATAAAAACAAATACCTATAGTTCTTCTAACACTATAGAACCTATTTTTAGTGTCTATCTTAAAGATTTTATTGCCATTTTTGGACAAGCATTGTTAATGTCAGATCTTTGTCCTGTATATTAACCTAGGAAACAATTTTTTTTTTTTAATTTGCCTACCTACCTATTTTTTTTTCAAGAGTGTAAGCAGAAACACAGGTATTTCTTTTTTGCCTTGTTAACACCTTTATAGTCAAAAGCTCACACTTTAAAAAGTTTGAAAGCTAGAACGTTCTCTTATGTGGATGAGTATTTCAAAATAACACACTCTTAAATTCACTAACTGTTCAAATATAAATCTTACATTAAATTGTCCATGTATCATTCCTTACTTACGTTTTCTTTAATTTTGACCTTGACAGCAGAATGACACATGACAGGACATGGATGACCACATGATGATAATGGTTTCCTACACTGAATTCTACAAGGTGGACATTCTCCAAAGTGGCAGTAATGTGGTATGGTGGCAGGGTGGTGGCATAATGGTTTTATCCTGTACAAATGAAATAAAAAAATATTAAAAGTGAATGCAAGCAAAATGTTCCTTTTTAAAGTACCTGTATAAAACAATTGCATGTTTATTTATTATCAGGGATCACATGTATTACATGTACTTGAATGTATAGGATGAAAATTATGTTCTGTTGAAAAAATGCTGGAGACAAACTCCATTAGACTCGAAAGTTTTTGGTAATGTACATTGTATTTCCAAGTAAAAAAATAAAAGAACCGCCTAGCGCATGAATGTGCGACGTATTCCCCCGCACTTGCATAATATTTAGTTTTATATATTTATAGAAAGCAGCCTTGCAGTCTTAATGTATAACATACTTACAAGCCACATGCAAAAAATTATTCAAATCTATCCATGTTTATTAAAGTTATCGCGTAAACAAGACACAATTCTCAAAATTGATGATTTTTCAACCAAAAACTAAGATTTTCCCCCAAAACCCTTGCTTCAAATATTTCCATGTAATATCCCATCCAAGATATTGATAATTACAAGCCACTTGCAAAATATTATTCAAATCTATCCATGTTTACTAAAGTTATCGTGTAAACAAGACACAATTCTCAAAATTGGTGATTTCTCAACCAAAAACTAAAATTTTCCCCCAAAACCCTTACTTCAAATATTTTCATGTTAGAACCCATCCAAGATCATGATAATTACAAGCCACATGCAAAAAATTATTCAAATCTATCCATGCTTACTGAAGTTATCGCGTAAACAAGACACAATTATCAAAATTTTTGATATTTCAACCAAAAACTATGATTTTCCCCCAAAACCCTTGCTTCAAATATTTCCATGTTAGAACCCATCCAAGATAATGATAATTACAAGCCACATGCAAAGAATTATTCAAATCTATCCATGTATACTAAAGTTATTGCGTAAACAAGAAAGTGTGACGGACAGACGGCCGCTATTACTATATCCCCTCACCGCTATCGCGGGGGGATAAAAAGTTAAGCAAATTATAAACAAAAAGGCCACAACCTTAATACAACATCAGTGGTGTTAGGTTTGTGTTAAAGAAATCAATGACTCAACCACAGTCTGCGACGTTAGCAACTAGTCCAATGCCCCAGACTAGTAAACTGATATTCGGACTAGTAATTTTCCCTTACCACTAGCCCGATCAGACTAGTAAAACATTTTACTCCCCTACCTTGTTCTCTATGATTTTTACATAAAAAAGATAAAATTTCGAAAAAGGTACAAATGTAATAAACGTCTATCATATGGATTTTATTTGTAAACAAATATGAATAAACTGTTAGCCTTTAGTAGTTTAATGCTGGGGTAACCAGTCTGAAACTACATTGTTCCGGTATTCCGATCTGTCTTATTACCAAAGCAATATGTTTCAACACGGACATGTATTAATATTACCAACGTAGTCAAAATCATGGTGGATCGCCATTGATAGAACTATCAAACTTTGCTAATGAGGATATCTTAAGAGATTCAGTTTTTTTTCTTCAAACGAAAGTGTTTTTTATTTTTCGTTCTTTATCTCCCATTCTGCACGTGGCGTGTGTACTTCGGTCTTTCCAATCTTAAGATTTATTGTAGTAACAATGCTTCGGTGGACTGAAGGGGCCAAGCCTGGCAAGGTTGTTAAGAGGAAACGTACTGCCGATGATGTTATTGAACAAAAGCGATCATACGAAGGACATCGCAATAGGGGGTTCCAGGGCCACTGGAAAAATGGTCGTACCTGGTTGACTTTCGAAAATGAGAAAATGTTTTGTACATATTGCAGGGACGCCAATAAAACAAACAATTTGTAACTGAAGAACTTTTTAAAAGATTATGAGGAATAAGACTGAAAAATAAAATATATTAACCAATTTAGTGTGTGTTTTTTTTTTTAACTAGTAAAATTATGTTCGCACTAGTGAAACCTAGTGCTTCACTAGCCCGAAGGAATAGTGGCTAAAAAAGTTTTTGGTGCAGACTGCAACCACCAAGATCATTTCATTGAATTGAACAATGCAATGTAGAACAGCAATACAATTGTTCCTTTACTTTAATTTGTGTCTAAAGCATTTGATAGTCTCTGATGTTCCTTTACATCCAAAAGATCCCATTATACTACTGATGATATTAAATTTCTTTGTAAATTTAGCATGACTAATCCAAACAGATTCAAAGGTATGAACCTGTCTAATACAAACAGGTTCCATTATACTAACCTGCATTGTTGATGACATCTTGGAATTTTTGTAATTTTCTCTCTACCACAAGGTACTGTAATTCTTGTTATTTTACAGAAGCATGTGATTTCTACAGTATTAGAACAAGGATAACAACGGCCTGAAATGAAAATAAAAGAAATTCCAACAATATAGTCAGGAAATAGACAACATAAAACTTTATTCCAGTGTAAATGACAAACAAATGATCTGAATGTAGTAAAAAAGCTGACTTTTGTCAATCAGTGAGTGAAGTTTGTCAGTGACTTTTGACAGGTCGGTTGTTTTCTCTGGGTACTCCAGTTTCATCCACCAATAGAACTGACAGGCACGATATAACTGAAATATTCCTGAAAGTGGCCTTAATTACCATAACCATACAATCACTGAAATATATCTTGTTAATAAACATTTTTGCATGGACTAAGAGGTTATCTGAAAAATTAACATACAATAACTATACAAATTCTTATTTAATAGTGGGCGAATGATTGTTGTTTCCTTTTGTTTCATAATTCATATCATTTCTCAGAAAATAAAATGATATGTGATTCTCCATATAGTAATAAAAAAACATGCAAAGTTTTGAGGAATTCTATTTTTAGAGTTACACATACAGACTTTTGTGATGGACAGACAACAATCTAACATAAATATAATCATACCTGGATGACATCTACTTGCACATTTATGATTTTTACATACAAGTGGTTTGTTACATGTCTGTTCACAGGGAGAACAATTTCCATCACAGCACTACAAGTACAAAATAGTAAACTACAAACACTGTATTAAGTAGTCTGTTATTTCATAAAACTGTCATGAAAAATATATATGATATTCTGTGAATGACATTAGTTTTCAAGAGGGGGAGGGGGTCTACATATTAAAGGTCACAAGCATGCAAGAGATAAATATTACAGAAAAATATTTTAGATTTTAAATAGATGCCCTTTAGGAAATTACATAAAACAAAAATCAAACTCTCTGCCTTTAAACTATTTATCAAATTTGGACAGGGTGACTTCATAATTGTCACTAAACAGCTTTGATTAAACAACTAACTGCTCCCAGAAGTCTCCCCACTTCTCTCTGTTATCTTCCATTTCTCCCTGTTAACTCTTTGAAAGTTTAGTAACTTCTCCCTCTAATTTGAAAGTAGTGGGAGCCTTGATTGTAATACTTCTGTTCAGGGGCAAGATAAGTATTATTCACAGGTATCATGTATCACTGCTTACCCTATCAGAATATCTCAGTTCATCCCTCGGTTTTTAGTGGTGTTCGTGTTGCTCAATCTTAAGTATTCAGCGTAGTGTTTTGTAGATCGTTGTTTATCTTTTTGTCCTTTTTCTTTTGGTCATTTTGTTGTCTGTTCTTCTTTGATTTATGGATTCTGATTACCTCTTTGGTATCTTCAAACTTTTGGTCATTTTGTTGTCTGTTCTTCTTTGATTTACAGCTTCTGATTACCCCTTTGCTATCTTCAAACTTTTGGTCATTGTGTTGTCTGTTCTTCTTTTATTTACGGCTCTGATTTTCCCTTTGTTATCTTCAAACTTTCGGCCATTGTATTGTCTGTCCTTCTTCAACTTCTTATTACCCTTTTGGTATCTTCAAACTTTTCTTTACAAATACTCTGAATTGCTATGTAATATTGGCAGGAAACATTTCTTAAAGTGGTCTTATAAGACAGATGACCTCTTAAAAGAGGTTAAATTCATATGAAATTGTCTACGACAGGACAAGAAAAAGGTGACCTTTTAATACAGGTGGCTGCTTAATAGAGGTGACTGCATGGGAAGGTTTAACTGTACATGTAATTACCTTTCTTTTACATTGATGCTTCCCACAATCCCTCATTCTAGTACATTTAGTTTCACACTGGTAATCTTTGTAGCATGGCAACTCTTTCTTTCTCTGTCCACAGAGACAGGTCTTTACAGCAACATGAAGACACTAAATAGAAAATAATGCAATCGAGATTAGGAAATTAGTCCAAATTGTCAAAATCTTTAATAATGGAATCAAATATTCCCTTACACATACACAACATCATCGGTGGTGTACTGATTAGCATACTCTCCTCAAGTGCGATAGATCATGGGTTAGAGTACGGTCGAGTCAAATCAATGACGTTAAAATTGGTATTTGTTACAACTCCGCTACGCACACAGAATTAAGCAGAAAGAGCAAAGACTGGTTGGCTCTGAGTCAGGATAATGTCTATTTGTGGACTGTTGTTTCAGTAAGCTACAAAGACTGGTTGGCTCTGAGTCAGGATAATGTCTATTTGTGGACTGTTGTTTCAGTAAGCGTGTTGGTCTAGTACAAGTGGACCTTAACCAGTGTTCAATCTAGAAATTGATCACAGGGGGTCATGTTGGCCCAGGCAACATTTGACAGGGGGCCAAATCTGGAAGTTAGGGGTCAATGTCAAAAGACAATGGACACCACATGATGTTAATACATCTTGTGTAATTGGGATATAACCATATGTTGTTGATGAGTTTGTGTCAATAAAAGAGTTTGAATTTGAATTTTAAATTAATAGTAAATCAAAAGACAGACACAAAGTGATGGTAATAAGATGTTCTACAATTCGTGCAACCGGTCGTAAAGGGATTTTTTTTTATTAGTTTTAGTACAAAAAGAACAGGTCATATTTTGTTTGTTAGCATCGTACTGCAGCCACTCCTTGTATTTTGTATCAGTTGACCACTGCTGTTGAAAATTACGTGGAGCAGATACACCCGCTGACCCAGACAACTCATTCTTTTTCTAACCTTCAATTCCACTTTCTGAAGGATTTTCTAAATTTGTAGTGATTGCTTCGTTTTGCTTTTCATCAGTGGCAGTGGGTTTCGCTCTTTTCTCCCCCGCGGGAGCAAAATATGAAGATATACGCTTCATGACTTTGACCTGTCACGCATCATGCTTAAATTTACCTTGACAAACAAATTCTCAACGTGACTTGGACGCTTGAAAACGACTTTACATAAAGCTCTCTACCGACACAGATAAAGACTTTGTAAAAACCGGACGTATTTCGGGACTGATTTCCGGAATTTATTACCGGGACGATCTCAAAAGGTAAAAAAGCAATGCGCCCGATTTGGCCCAGTTGACCATTTCAATCGTGCCAGAAAGACAAAAATCGCGGGAATGGCGCAATGGCGCACTCTAGATTGAACACTGCTTAACAACATCATCTCATTGAAAACTTGTTCTTGCCATGATATGGCTGAAAAATTACTGAGTTCGGGTTAAACAACAACCACTCCCTCACTTACACATACATCCAAAGAAAACATATTGCCAAATGAATGAAATATCTTTCCCCTTATTTACTGTAACATTAAGTCAACGTTATATAATCAATTCACAAAATAATATGTTTTGGTTATGATATAAAAATGGCTAAATGTATAAACAATTTACAATTACACTATATCATGCAATGTCAAAAGTGTAAGCATGACATACCTTTCCACATGGTCCTGTGTGACATCTTTCTGGGCATGAATGTATCTCACAAGCCAACATTTTACCACAGGTGTCGCCACAAGTTGGAATGTCTTCAGTACATGGTAAAGCAAGTTCTATAAAAAAAATAATGGATACTATATACATATGCAAATTTAATCAATCTAGAAAATAATATTTACTGTAAACAAATGTATTATTTAATAAACAGAATATATCCATGCAATATAATATTCATTATCTAACATTATGTACGTTTTCCTTTGAAATTAAAGAAAGTAGTCTGTCTGATACAAGATGTTGTATCACCACACTGTAGTAATAAAAGAATGGTGCGACGCTGCACAAAATCTTATCTACCAAACTACTTTGTCATGATGTCATATTATTGGAATACGGGGAAGAACACATCAATGTAAGCAACGTAAACAAAGCGACTGTTTAATGTTCAGTCATTCATATTATGTATTGCAAATTTACAGTCATATTCTCATTTCCAAGGACATAGTTTCAAGATTCTGAACCAACCAGACTTGGCTCTCACTCCCTGAGTGGAAAAGCAGCAACTACAAATTTTACAGTTTTTGGTTTAACATGACTTGCTGATAATTATATCATCATGGCAGTTTTCTAGTCATAATAGATATACAAGACTTATATAGTGTTATTGGACGTATGTGCATTCACTCCCTGATGTAGAGGGTTGAG
Organism: Gigantidas platifrons; assembly: GCA_002080005.1. Classification (NCBI taxonomy): domain Eukaryota; kingdom Metazoa; phylum Mollusca; class Bivalvia; order Mytilida; family Modiolidae; genus Gigantidas; species Gigantidas platifrons. Next base: position 198,554 of record MJUT01064191.1, read on the forward strand.
CAGAAAAACAGTGAATACTTTACCTTTTTTTCAACGTGCAAATTCCTTAAAAAATTTCATTAGGCCACTCCAAATTAATTTCTAGTTCTTCGGACAACCATACGAAAAATATGGTTGCGAGCGAGCGAATTTTTAAAATTTATTTTGTTTTTCAAATTTGGGTTTTTTGGAGGGGAAGCATTTTTCAACAAGCGAGCGTTATTTTTTTTTAATTTAAAAAAAAAAAAATCTGGCCAAAGATAAAAAAATTGAGCGAGCGATTAGAATTTTGTGGATACAAGTCTCATAGATTAAGGCATGTAGTTTTCTTTAATTGCAGGATCCTAAGGTTACACAGAAATGCAGGCATAATTGTCATGAATGAAGTCAATGTCTTTTATTAAACAGGAAAGGTTTACTTCATCTACTTCATCTTGGCACTTGAGTGTACAGTATGATACAGGAAGCCCATAGTGTACTTAGATCATTTGATGCACTGTTGATATATTTTAGCAAATAAAACACAGATATTCCAAGAACATATCTTTTGTTTGTGAAAAAAAAAAAAACAAATGTAAAAAAAAAGTAACAAAATATTTCCATCTTGGAATAATAAAAACTTGTATATAATAAAAAAAAAAGTCATCCTGACTAGAAGTTGTATATGCATGTATATATATAAAAAGTCATTATTCCAAGTATATAAGAACTTCATGGTGTGTAATACTTGAATGTCCAGTGTTCTCCCCAGAAATTTAAAAGTTCAAATATGACTATGAAAAAATATAGAACTCTTTTCCAGTAAATATGTTCTTAACATTTCTGTTATAAATCATCTGAGATAGTTACAGGGAGGAAAATATATCACTATGCTACAAAATATAGTATCATGGTAGCATTGGAGAACACTGAATTTCCACTTTTTACTGGTCAAATATTAATGCAATTTAAACAGAAGACTCAATAATATTAGTGGAAAAAAAATAAGCTGCTTAGCCGATAATGTATAGACAGTCATCAATACCATTTCCTGATTGTTTGGTTTATGGGGATCACAGGGTGACGTTTTGGGGATTGACTCTTTGGAAGAAATATGGAATTGTATAAAATTGCAATTAGGTCTTCACATGTGCAGATTTTCATGTTTGGGGACACTAAGTTGAATACTAGCGGGTGCCTGCGTTTGTTCTGTGATTTGGATTTTGACGATGGCATCGTAACTGTATTCCTGTAAAACCTCTTGACATTGGGGTCTGCTTTTTACTAATTCGTATAGTTCTATAAATGTAGAGTCCATATCGTCTACTTCCAATGCTGTATTGTTAATTAGTGTCTTTGATTGTCTATGAGACACAACGGAAATAACAAAAATCTTGCCCATTTTGTATTTTGTGTTCCTCTACTTCATTTTTCACCGATATTTAATTTTTCTTTACGCTATTTAGGCACCTTTCTGTCAAACGTACAAGTGACTGAATTTTTTAATTCTAAATTTTGGATTGGACGCGGGCGGTTCCGCAATTGACGCGGCGAAAAATAAAAAGTATTTTTTTCTTGTCGACATCAAAATACACGCGGCGAATCCGACGAACGAGGTATTAATTTGGCGTGGCCTTAACAATCACTTTAGCAATATATGTCATTTAGTCAATGTTGTTAATCAAATGCACCACTAAAGTTGTGAGATCAAACCCTGTTCATGTCGAGGTGTATTCAATACAACATTATGTGATAAAGTTTGTCAGTGGCTTGCGACAGATCTGTGATTTTATTCGGGTACTCTGGTTTCCTCCACCAATAAAACTGACTGCCACGATATAACTGAAATATTGTTGAAAGTGGCATTAAACACCACAAACCTAAACCTTAATCAAATGATTTGCGGGTTAGTATTTATCCCTGATTTGGGGGATTAAAGAGAATTTAACAATAAAATGTAAAACTATTTATCACAAAAGCATTTTTTGAAAGGATGTTTTTTTCTTACACAGTGGATAAAGTAGTTCTCAATTTTCACGGGAAAAGATTTTTCTGTCTTACACCCCCTGGTGTAAGACAAGCTACACACCCTTTTACCCACCAAAAGTAATCGTCGCTTCAAGATTTTTCAGTGTTATATTATAACTTTCTTGTGATCCTTTGTTAATATTGTTTGTATATGTGATTAAAATAAAATATGCTTTACAAAATATAACGTTAGCCAGTCTAATCAATCTTTTAAAACTCTTTAATTTGTGTAATTTTTGAACATGTATATTGCATATGATTTTTGTCAACAGTTGGCACTTGTCAATTTCCTGTTCACTTAATCAATCAGCTGTCCGAGTTATTGACGTCACAGTGAAATGACATACATTTCTAATAACAGCATTTGTGTTGATTTATTCGTTTAAAAACAAACGTTTTCTTTACTATTGTTATATTTATTGTGACATGAAAGTCGAATTTTAAATATTATTACAATTTGAAGCGTTCGTGATTTGGTGTTTCTTTCACATTGTGCATATTATTTCATTGACGGTTGTGATGCGGTCGTCTTCAAATATAAACAAACATGTAAATACGTGTAAAATGTAGGTCAGGGAATCAAATTATATGGATTTACCCAGTCAAATTGTTCTATAAAAAGGTGACATGCTTGTTCATTGCCAAATATATTCATTTCATGATATATGTGACCGAATAACACACACCCTAACAGAATTTCACTGCAAAGAATAAAAAACAAATTTGCTGGGATTTCTGTATAAGAAAAATAATCAAACACTGATGACAGGTTAAGATCGAGAAATCTCAGACACCTTCAGGTGAGATTTCAATCGTTCTCTGACTCGGCGAGCCTCGTCAGAGAACGATTGAAATCTTACCCTTGGGTGTCCGAGATTTTTCGATTTTGACCTGTCACCGGTGTTAGATTCTATTAGTCTATCATAAATTGTAATTCATCTGCAAATATACAATTTATCACTCAGGTAGAAGAAAATTTTCTGGACAAATCCACTTAATTCTACAAGTATGACATTGCATTTTTTACAGAACGAAATATGTCCAAATACCATTTATCATTACAGGACAATAAACAAATAATATTGACATGTCCAGACAATGAGGAATTTTCAGGGTCATAGACTAGTCCTTACGTTTAGACCTTTATCTACTTTCAAAATGGATTTTTTTTCATGTCCATTAACATCAATCAGGGCTCACCAAACCAGGCGACTTGGGCGACAAAGTCGCCTTCACGACTCTGAAGTCGTTCCAACTCGGCCCAAAAGCGAAATTTCAGTCGCCCTGTTATTTTGAGACGTCACCTATAAATTTTCAATAATCATACTTTTTCTTCAATATTCACGTAAAAGAAGCTCCCATGTTCCTGAAATATGACCCATACAGGGCTTGATGTTCAATATTTTATTCCAAACTCGTTAATTGCATCCTTTTTAAGATCGTTATGAACCAGTTTCGTTTTGTGAAAGGTAGGGGAACATGCGGTAGTGGGGAAAGAAACGTTAAAATCGGGATCGATTTTCGGAAGTCTCCCAGATTCTCCCTCACTTCGCCCTTAAGTGAACTGAGAGAGAAGTCAAGTCGCCCTGTTTTTACTATGTGTGGTGAGCCCTGATCAATATTCATTCATTCACCACATCAGTGGTGTAATAGTAAGTGTGTTCCCCTCAAGTAGATCGTGGACTATTAAGACTATAAAATTGGTATTTGTTGCTTCTCCGCTAAGCACGCAGCATTAAGGAGAAAGAACAAAGACTGGTTGGCTCGGAATCAGCATAATGTGTCTGAGTGGTGTGACATGTCTATCTGTGGACTGTTGTTTCAGTGAGCTAGCACTATAAAAATCCAACTCAGCGTGTTGGTCTAGTACAAAGCAGACCCAATCAACATCTCACTGAAAATTAACACGTTCTTGCCATGATATAGCTGAAAAAATTGCTGAGTTGGTGTTAAACAACAATCACAAACTCAATACTTATTCCTATTAAATTGTACCTGTTTTTCCACATGGACATTTTCTTGAACCAGATCTTGGACAAGGACCACATGGCCCTGCATGGCATACTTTTTCACAGATATGGTTACCACATTCAAGTCTTCTCCCACAAGGCTAAAAGTAGAAATCATCAATAATTCTTAAATAATTTTAGCTAGTATCAAATACTCACATTTACAGGGATAGAAATAGGGAAGTTCAAGCTGGTAGCCCAGACAAGATTTTTGATAAAAAATGTCTATATGTTTAACTAAATTATAGGTAAAAGTTTAGTAGCCCAGACCAAAATCTAGGGGCCATAGGTGACTGGGCCCCTGTTAATTTATGTCCCTCCTTGATTATATTACTGTTTTCTAAGTAATTAACATATAGAATATGATACACTATAGTTGAAATTAAATTATTATACATTATAGTAAATTTGATCACTTTTAGTACAAATGGAGCACTACTCGTGGTTAACTGTGCAAGAACCAGCATCTCATTGTTGTAAGAATACTGCTTTCTTTAGATCATCGCTTTAACCACAAGACCATATCGTGCTATACAATATTTTGCAACATACTTTTTAAGCAATTTTATAAAATTCTATTACATGCATATGTATAATTTTGCAAATTCATTATCTAGTATTGAAAAGAAAAGAAAATATACTGTATGTGTTTTTCTCTTTTCTAATGTATCAAAATTGGTCTTGTTATACTTGCATTTGAACAATTTACTAATGGGACACAATAAAAGTTAAATATATTGTCAAGAATCAAACAAAAAAAGTTTACTAACAAAACATTGGTATACTGATTTTCTTCTTCATCCAATCACCCTTATAATTATTGTATCGGAGTAAACAAACAATGCAATAATTCACAAATGTGCATTAGCACATGAGTGAAATGCCACCGTTGTTCGGTTACTAGTGATTTATGTTTGATATTCAGAATGTAAGAGTAGATACACTTTTGTTTACATAGATTTGACACTTTTGATTACATAGATTTGACACTTTTGTTTACATAGATTTGACACTTTTGTTTACATAGATTTGACACTTTTGTTTACATAGATTTGACACTTTTGTTTGCAGTATTTACATGTCTATGTTTAAAAAGGAACTTGTTTTCATTGTCCGACCCTCAACAATATTTTTGATTGTGACGGCATAGTAACTGTTACATTTCAGTGAAATAAACGAGCTTACCTCATCACACTGCCATTGTGGCTTAGCACACTCTCTTAAAGCGATTGTTCTTGTGCACATACATGGCTGTTGACTTGTTTTGGAACATGGTTGACAATCACCTAAAGTATATGGGGAGAGAGAGGTTTTGAAACTGAACAAGTCAAATAAATGTGAAAATTTATTGATAAGTGAGCTTAGCTTACTTCATTGTAATATCTGCAAGAGAAATTATCATATCGACATTGTGATATTTTTTAAGTAACTCTCCCTAAAATAAGAAACTAAGGCCATGCAAAATTAATTACTTGGTTCTCAGGCCCTTTTTTGTCTAAATTGATGAGGGAGGGCGGCATTTTTTTTTATCCTTTTACTGCTGTAAAAAGTGATGAGGGAGGCATTTTTTTTATTTTGTTGTTGTTGTGAAAATGGCAATGTATGGCAATGTATAAAACTTTTCATTACTTTATCGAAAATTTCAATTTTATTTCTTCCGAATCCGATGGTGGCAGAAACATCACAAGTGGTTAACTTTTATGGAAAAGTCCAATCTGCTGGTCCCAACGTACCATTTTTTTTTTTATCTCCGTAGACAATTCCAATAAGGTAGAAGCCCCCTCTTATGTTTCCTGGTAAAACTGGCAAACATTTGTGCCGAATTTACACAGAAACGATTGACATTTTGTCTAAATGTCAAACGGAAACACATTTTTTATTTATACATTGTCATAATGATGCTTTAAATCTCATTTAAGCATGATGCGTTTTAAAGCGTTTCACCGACCACGCGATATAAGAGAAACTAGAGGCTCAGATGAGCCTGTATCGCTCACCTGACATAACAAAGTCCTCTTAAGAATGTCTGCATGCCGAATACATCTAAGTTACTATTCAAATCCCATAGGGTTTTATGTTAAAACTATGTCTGCTCATGGCAGCCATCTTGGATGGAGGTCGTGGTCACCGGACACAATTTTAAAAGTACCCAAGAACCATCCATGACATGTTTGCTTTAATTGACTGACTGGTTTCAGAGAAGACTTTTAAACAATTTTCCCATAGGGTCCTATGTTGAAACTATGTCCGCTGATGGTGGCCATCTTGGATGGAGGTTGGGTTCACAGGACATAATTTTGAAAGTTGACCACCTAAGGACCATTCATGCCATGTTTGCTTTAAATTGACTTGCTGGTTTCAGAG
>MJUT01064191.1:205501-218034 GCA_002080005.1 Gigantidas platifrons
ATCTGTTGCGTATTTTCAGACAAAAAGATGAAAATGTGAAATTCCCATAGGGTCCAATGTTAAACTAAGTCGAGTCATGGCGGCCATCTTGAATCTCTGATCAACAAACGATTCCCAAGTTTAGTACAGGACCACCCAATGATCATTCCTGCAAAGTCACAATTCAATTGGTTTAGTGGTTTCTGACAAGAAGATTTTCAAAGTTTCAACCAATCAGAACACATTATTGGCCCTAGCCGCCATGTTGAATTTCCGATCTATACCAAAAACACAAATCTGGTAGAGGACCATCCAATGAACATTTATGGCAAGTTTGGTTGAAATCTGTTCAGCAGTTTCAGAGAAGAAGAGTTAAATGTGAAAAGCTAACGGACGGACGACGGACGCTTACCCGTGACAAAAGCTCACATGGCCTTTGGCCAGGTGAGCTAATAACGGATGCGGTTGTTTTTTCCGTACGGACAGCGCTACCGCATTTAATTTTTTTTTTTACTGTTTTTGTAATAAAATCGGCAATGCGGCGACGAATTTCCACATGCGGGCAGGCCTGAGAACCAAGAAATTAACTTTTTATGGCCTAATCTGTAGAAACTATCTAATATTATAAATCTTGACACTTGTTATGGTGATAAAAGTTAAAAGAAAGTCATGCTAGTACATACAAATAAAAATTAAAAAAAAATACAAATATCAAAAGTTTCATTTGTAGTAGAACATACAAACAAAATAAACATGAGCTATAATGAGCTTTTTACCAACATAGTACAATGTATAGACTTTTTGAAATTCGTCGGACCGTCGGACCGAGCGGGCAGAAAATCACAAGGATCGGCAATACTGCCAAGTATGCCAGTCCGGGTGTCCGACAAAATTTTGTGTTTATGTATTTTGTTTTGCACTGGAAATCGGAAATGCAACTGGTATGCCGGAACGATCACGGTCAACTCGGAATTAGATTATGCTTCAAATGACATTTACTTCTTAAACATGCAACTGTTTCCATGGTAATTCTATTAATCATTGTATTTTTATAATTTAAACTGGCTGTGATGCATCAACACGACCATTTCGTGTGTTTCTATTTGAAAACATGGCGGGTCAGGTTTTTATTGTTCCCATCATCAATTCCGTTTAAATTTTAGAATTTTGTAAATTACGGTTCTAAAAAATAACCTCAAAATCTTCACTTCTTCAAAACTTTTTCATCAGGAGAAAATTCAGGTCCTGCACAATTTCAGTAGGTCCTGCAGAAAATTATTGGGTGCAGGACCTATGTCCTGCATATTGAAATTGTTTTTCAAAAAGTCTGTGTATATGTTTCAAAATTATAAACACATACCTGGATGACAAGGGTTCTGACATTTATGTTGACCACAGGTCAGCTGATGTCCACATGGTTGACCACATGACCAAGTCCTGGCACTACATCTCTTTATTTGAGGACTCTGTTTTTTACAATGACATGTCACACATACTGTTTTTGGACATGGAGGACAAGGACCTACAAACAACAAAATATGTCAATTAAACCTTTTGCACTAAATTATAATTCTGAAAATCTATCCAATGAGCCTTGCATAACTACATTGAAAAGTATTTACACTCCTCTTGTGGAAGTTAAAAGTTTAATATACCCTGATAGTTTGGATTGTTGGATATCACAAAGAAAGTGAAAAGATTAAAGACTATGTATAACTATTACAGCAATTGAGATAGGTTGTCTTTGTTATAAGACAAGAAATTAAACATTTGAAACTTTACCCATCTCTCTAAGAAAAGACACTTTTTCTTGCACGATAAAGGAGTAGACAGATATATTTAATCTGGATAACAAGAGGGGATAGAGTTATGGGTGTTTGATGCCATATAATATTATTTCAGTAACTTAAATCATGGTGGTCAGTTTTATTGGTGGAGGAAACTGGAGTACCTGGAGAGAAAACCATTCATCTGAGACAAGTACCTCACAAACCGGAAAACAAAGAAAAAGACAAAAATATTTATCTGAGTAAACATATTTACCTGGATGACAAAGAAGTGAACAAACATATTTACCTGGATGACAAAGAAGTGAACAAGCATATTTACCTGGATGACAAAGAAGTGAAGAAACATATTTACTTGGATGACAAAGAAGTGAACAAGCATATTTACCTGGATGACAAAGAAGTAAACAAGCATGTCCACAATCTGGCTTTAACTTCCTTCCACAAGTTTGACCACATGAATGAGGAACTAACCAGGCATCAAACTGAGGCTCTATAACCTTCTCACAAAAACACATGTATCTTGTAGGACATTCTATTTGTGGAAACTCTGTTCTGCACTTGGGACTGAAATGTAAGTTTTATATTAATAGAGAATTGACAAAGATCTAAGTGTTACATTTACCCTGTAAAACTCCAATTGATAACAAGAAGTTTATATTATTAGACAAATGTGGTTGGTTTTATATGGTGTTTAATGCCACTTTCAACAATATTTCATGTATATCGTGGCAGTCAGTTTTAATGGTGGAGGAAACCAGAGTACCCGTAGAAAAACACTGACCTGCCGCAAGTAACTCACAAACTTTATCACATAATGTTGTATCAAGTACACCTCGACATGAGCTGGATTCGAACTCACAACTTTAGTGGTGATAGACATTGATTGCACAGACAGTTATAAATCCAACTCCCATACGATCACGACCACGACGGCCCTTAGACAATGTGTATCAGAAATAACTGAGTGAATGAGTAACCAATAAATGACTGAGTGAATGAGTAACCAATAAATGACTGAGTGAATGAGTAACCAATAAATGACTGAGTGAATGAGTAACCATTAAATGACTGCGTGAATGAGTAACCAATAAACGAATGAGTGAATGAGTAACCAATAAACGACTGAGTGAATGAGTAACCAATAAACGACTGAGTGAATGAGTAACCAATAAATGACTGAGTGAATGAGTAACTAATAAATGACTGAGTGAATGAGTAACCATTAAATGACTGAGTGAATGAGTAACCAATAAATGACCGAGTGAATGAGTAACCAATAAATGACTGAGTGAATGAGTAACCAATACATGACTGAGTGAATGAGTAACCAATAAACGACTGAGTGAATGAGTAACCAATAAATGACTGAGTGAATGAGTAACCAATAAATGACCGAGTGAATGAGTAACCAATAAACGACCGAGTGAATGAGTAACCAATAAACGACTGAGTGAATGAGTAACCAATAAATGACTGAGTGAATGAGTAACCATTAAATGACTGAGTGAATGAGTAACCAATAAATGACCGAGTGAATGAGCAACCAATAAACGACTGAGTGAATGAGTAACCAATAAATGACTGAGTGAATGAGTAACCATTAAATGACTGTGTGAATGAGTAACCAATAAATGACTGAGTGAATGAGTAACCAATAAACGACAGAGTGAATGAGTAACCAATAAATGACTGAGTGAATAAGTAACCAATAAATGACTGAGTGAATGAGTAACCAATAAATGACTGAGTGAATAAGTAACCAATAAATGACTGAGTGAATGAGTAACCATTAAATGACTGTGTGAATGAGTAACCAATAAATGAATGAGTGAATGAGTAACCAATAAATGACTGAGTGAATGAGTAACCAATAAATGACTGAGTGAATGAGTAACCAATAAATGACTGAGTGAATGAGTAACTAATAAATGACTGAGTGAATGAGTAATTGCTGCTTAATGCCAAGTGAACAACTTTTCAGCTGAATTATTTCTCGACCAGAACAAGTTATTTTCAGTAAGTCACTGATGAAATTTATCACAAAGTATAAAGTTATATTAAGCACATCTCACAATGAATGAGAATCAAACTCTCAGCATGGCACAGGTAGAAATAAATTGAGCTACCATACGAGCATGGTCATGGCAGCACCTTAACTTTAATACAAATATATGCAATTATAGAAATTGAATAGATTCTATATATTTTTTTTTCAAACTTCTCACCAATGCCATGGTATAGATTTTGCATCAATTTCATCTTCAGATTTATAGACTTGCTGGTAAACTCCTTCTTTAACCCATTTCTGTATACAAGGTATATGGAACATGGCATAGCATACTTTACAGCTCCAGATCTGTGACAAAAATAATCATGCAGTTAAATCATAATAGAAATGAAATAGTATGCCCAAATAAACATATCAATTGACTTTACAGTCATAAAACAATGGATAATAATTTTCTTAACACTATATTGGTTGTTCAAAGAGCTCTTTTTTTTTCTTTTCCACAAGTGGGTCTGGAAGGGGTCTATGCATGATCTGTGAATGGACATTTATCTTGGAGGGTGACACATGAAAAACAGAAAAGTAAGACGCTACAACATGATTTTTAGTGAAGCGTGATCCTTGGAAGAAATTTTTTTTGTATGTGAATGTGTGAAAAACCATACATTTATAAGTGTGTAGAAAATCTCCATTACGTTTTCTATACACAATTCAAATCATAAATGTTTCCCGCTATTGTTTTTTGACTGGTTCCCGTATTATTAGACAATGTGCTTGCTGATAAATAAAATACCAGTTGCGGTTGGAAATGGGTATAATAAGGATAATACAAACAAATTACATTTGCACATGGCATAGCAGTCTGTGCTTAAACCAAAAACCAAAATTGTCATTTGCACACCACTTATGTATCGTGAAAACAAGCCTCTGAGACCTCATCATTGAGGGACATTAGGAAGAAAATGATAATTATACTTTTTTCTTAATTTTAATTCTGTCTAGACAAAAGAAAATCACACTACTTTTTAATCCAACTTGTCAGAATGATATGTCTTGTCTAAAATCCATTTAAACTCCAAATGAACAAAAAGACATTGACTTAGGACTGCAAGCAAAATTTTGATCAAAGTACATGAAATATATACTAACAGGTTCTTCTTTCTTAATATTATCTATACAGACTAGACAGGCAGATGTTCCAGATCTAAATGAGTACATCATATCTTCTCTTGCTTTTTCATTATCAGCTCCATGATCTGTAAATATAAAATGTAAAATGGTTATCCATGAAGCATATGTATAGTACACATTTCTGTGTAATATTGTTAATTCTATTGGTTTTTTTATTGACTAATTATGAGACATAAGAATACAACCAACAGCAAGTCATGGATCCGTGTTACTCATCTTTTCAATATTTTTGTGTTGTGTGGTTTTTTTGTATGTCTTCGTCCTGTGTTTTGTGTGTCCAGTTTCCAGTGTCTATGGATCGTCCATTCTTGATTGCCCCTTCAGTTTTCTCTAACGTTTATTTTTAATAACTAAGAATGAGATATAAGTTTACAATCGACAGAAATAATGGTTTTCTGTTGCCACATATTGATATATTGAGCTGAATTTTTTTTTCTAAATTAAGGTTGAATTAAGAACACCTGGCCACTGGTGGCAGTCAAATTCTTTGTAGCTATAGGCATTGATTTTGTATATAGATGTTTATCTAACTATCATATTGCTATAGCAGTGATGGCCCCTGTTGCCCTTTTGGCCAGGTGAACTAAAAATAAAATGACTAGCTATGTACAACCAAAGCCAGTGAGTGATAGCCCTGCACAACCAAAACGGATGACTGATACAGCAGCTGATATACTGCTGAAAACAATGTTAAACTACAATCATACCAAAACTAAATTGATATCACTGATTTTGTAAACTTGCCTATTGTATCTGAGTATGACTTAAACACTGTAGATAATACATTGTCTCCAATATCTCCTTCTTCTTCATCCGAGAACTGAGAATCATCCAAGGCATTCTGTATTGCTTGTTGGTGCCGATTGCTCACGGCTTCAAACTTCTTCTTGGCTTCATCTTCCACATTTTTATTAACTAAAATATAATCATGGTTATGGGTACTCATTATGAAGATGTATAAATTACCCAATTTATATGACTGCAGGTAAAACAATATTTATGCTTACAAAAAAATGTAATCCAAAGTTAGTTCTGAGATTTATAAATATCTATCATTTGCAAATTTCATCAAGTATTACTAAAAAGAACCTCATGATGTTCATAGAATGAAAACAAAAAATACCACACAATTCCAAAGTCCAATAGAAAATCATAGAAAGAGGTACATTTTTTGTTTTTGTAGCATTGATATATACTGGGTTTACCTCATTCCGATGGTCTTACGGAAACACACCTTGTAAAATATACGATACCTATCATTTGAATGAATCTGTATTCATACAAACATATTATGCTATGAACTAATAAAAAATAAAAAAATATCCTTTTAAAACAGGAGTTTTAACCCTTGTGTTCAAGTTATCGATTGTTGACAGTTCTCCGATGGGACCTTTTTTTTACCTTAACCTCGTTTCGATGTACTGGGAGTTCCCTGTTATGAAGAGCCATTGGGGCTAATATGCTTGACTGCTTTGGCGGGTTATTTATATCAGATATATTTGAACCAAATAAAAGATTTTTTTATTATTCTAAGAATTCTGTATAACACACTTAGATGGAAAAAAGATTTAAATGTAAAAAACAACAATTGATTTTTTTTAATTGTTTGGGATTAAATTTTATGCACTTTTTGGCAATTTTCATTTTAAATTTCACATATTTTAAGAGTTGGAAGAAACATATGATGGCATAATTCCAACAAGCAACGCTTGATCTTTCTTTCTAACGTTGTTCACTCATGCCGTATATAGCTTTAATTCCAGTCGTATTTATCGAAAAACAACAAAATTCTCATAATTCTTAATCTAGTTTTCCATAGTATTTTCCTGCGCACAACCGTAAGTGCAACTTTATTGTCATTGGTAACTATGAAGCTGGATAGCAGACGAACACAAAACAGTTTTCACATGTTCAATAAACGATATCTAAGTTGGTTTTTAAGATTTATCAAATGAGATGGCATATAAGGGTGAAGGAGAAGTTGAGATTTATTATTATATATAATAAAACGGCAAAAGCTTACCTGAAATGCAAGCATTTCCAAAAAGTAGGTGATGTAAACAAAGCGTGTCGTCAGTGAAACGTGACCTGCATCCTCGGACCGGCGACTGCGTAAACGGAGGTACGCAAATCACAAAAAGAAAATACCTCGGAACGAGGTATAACACAGAATGAGGTGAAGACAGTATACAAGCTAATGCACATATACATGATGCTCACTTTCCTGGTGCATAAGTTTAAGTATCTATAATATCGCAAAGTGATTTGTTTAAAATTGATGTGATACCAAAACACCTGGTGTAAAAATAACTTTCTAAGCCTTTCGATTTTCATGCTAATAAATATTCTTAATTATCCTTAGTACAGTTTTCAACTAATTCGCTATGATAATATCTAGTACCAACCCTCAGCATGGCTTTCTTTTGATCCATTTTTGGATTGTTGATTAGTAACACCATTTGTCCATCCTCCAACTTTACTAACACCATTTTGTATTGTATTCCCACGTCCCCTTCCTCTGCCACGTCCTTTCAGATAAACTGGAGGCCCAGACATTTTAATCCTAAATCAGATATCATAAATTGTGTCATAAAACTAAAGAAAGTGTATCACATAATTATATTAGGGGCTGTCATGGTAGTGATCGTATGATAGTTGGATTTTCAACTACCTACATTTGTATATGCAATCAGGGACTACAATATGATGCTTGAATCCTGCTTCGGCGAGGTGTACTCGACACAACATTATCATGATTATGTGATAAAGTGTATCAGTGCATTGTGGCAGGTCTGTGGTTTACTCCGAGTACTTCGGTTTCCTACACCAACAAAACAGACCACCACATTATAACTGAAATATTGACTTCTACTTCTACCGCTGAGTGGCCGCCAAAAAACTGTTGATTATTCTGCCACTTTACGGTGTGCACATGAAAATAAATTACACACAAAAAAAAAAAAGTTCATTAGGGTGCTCTACATTTAAAGAGGTGCAAATAAATACAAGGCTCCTGATATTACAGTCGGAGCAGAGTCTTGAAAGTGGCAAGACCCGTGACGGTCACTGTAGTGGCTGGAAGAGTCTGTGGATAGAATGATTCCCTCCTTGCAGTAGTATAGCATGCTGGGATTTGGAATGATTTTCTATGCATATTCCTGCTAAATCGTGTTGGAGTGACAAGTCTATCTGCAGCATCAATTTTTACTAATCCATTTGATATTTTGTATAGTAGGATTAGTCTGGTTTTCCTTCTTTCTTCTAATGATGTCCACTGAAGTTGTCCGATGATGTCTGTAACCGATGAGGTGTTGTGATATCCGTTTTTCACATACCTTGCTGCTCTTCGCTGGACCATCTCAATACGGTGTTTATTATTCTGCTGATATGGATCCCAGGTTGTACAAGCATACTCCAGGGTTGGTTTAACTAGTGACTGGTATGCTTTTTCCTTTAGATTTGAGTTACTGATGTTGAAATTTCTCTTCAAGAAGCTTAAGGTGTTGTTTGCTTTCTTGCAGATGTTGGCGATGTGTTCGCTCCACTTTATATCTGATGTGATAGACACACCTAGATATTTAGCTGACTGAACTTGTTCTAGCTGATGGCCATGAAGAATATAGCAATTTGTCACCGGGTTACGCTTCTTGGTAATTGACAGGACATTACATTTTTCTGGATGGAAGGTCATTTTCCAAGTTTGTACCCAATGAGCTAGTCTGTCAAGGTCTTCCTGGAGGTGTAATCTGTCCACATCTGATGTAATTGTTAGGTAAACAAATAATGGTGTCGTCTGCAAACAGTCTAACTGTAGATTTGATGTATCTGGCATATCATTGATACAATACAGGAATAAGCTTGGTCCAAGTACTGAGCCTTGAGGTACAATGTACTCCTCAGTCTCCTGATTCCACTATTGTTGACTTGAAAGTGGTGTTAAACCGGCATCTCGAAAGTGAGTCCAGATGAGTCCAGAAGCACAAAATGATATTTAGATGTATGGTTATTATTTCTATCAAATAAATTTATATGTTTTTAATAAATTTCATATATATTTTATAAATTAGTGGCTTTTAAGGTCCTTAGTGGAAATTGGGGAGAGACCAGAACTATTCGTTATCGGGCGATTGTAAAAAGAAATGTCAATTACGAAACGCGCATGAAAAATTCCGGATGAATAAGTAGTTTAGCAATAACTAGAAAGTTAAAAAAATGAAAATAAATAGTTATATTCCCGGGTGACAATAAGTCGGTCAGTAATTGGATAATGTTTAGTTATTTTTTTCATGTTTGAAAAGTAAACATTTTTTTCTTTGCAATTATGTTCCTCATCTATTCTTGTTCACATGTGTAAAGTTCCATGGAAAAAAGATCGATAATAATAACACACCGACCCATATTTGTTTACTATCCATTTTCCAAATGGTGTCTATTACGTCACATAAGGCCGGTCAAAGGTCAATAAAGCACACGTTTTTGTCATAGGACAACTAAACTTAAAAAGTAAACCAGATTAAGAAAGTACAGTATTTTAGCTTTTCGGTGTAATTGTTTTGTCTGAAAAATTTCAAAAGGTGTTTTTTTTTAAATAGTTTGAAATTGAAGCATTAAAAATTAATTCATGATGCAAATATTAAACTTGTTTACCCATAAAATAAAGTATTTAATCCAGTGAATTTGGTGTATTTGCTTTTGTCAATACACTCTATAGACTTTCTGTCATACTTTTGTAAAACAATTAATGACTGATTTCATTATTTTAATCACATTTAATATCACAGAATACATCACTCACTCACAAAGAACAATCAGCCATTTTGGTAGAATGTGAATGATCAATCATCATATTTTCAAAGTATTTTAAAATACAATTTGCATGGCCTACATTCCAGAAACGGTCATGAACTGTGATGACAATTATGTCAACAAACCGGAAATATAAAAATGTTTGGGGAATACCATCGCTTAAAATAGATTTCACAGGCAGAATAACCAGGTAAAAAGGTACTTTTTTACTTGCATGGAATTTGTTCAATTCAATCTTACTTGTTTTAATCGCATTTTATAATCTTCAAGTTTTAAAAAACTGCTTCGGCGTCTATGTACGTTATAAATATACAGAATGACATCATTGGCCTCCTGCTGCGCGAGAATAGTAAATCAAAACAAATGACCGACTTTATTGCATGACCGAGCAGATGTCACGACACGATATGTTGAAACATTGATTGAAAATTTAAATAAACTAAAACGTGATTGGCATTGCTCCAAATCCGGATATTTTATGCAGGTCTCGTAATTGACAAAACGAATATTTCTGGTCTCTCCCCAATTTCCACTGTAAGGACCTTAAAAGCCACTGTAATTTATAAAATACATATGAAATTTATTAAAAACATATAAATTTATTTGATAGAAATCATAACCATGCATTTAAATATCATTTTGTGCTTCTTGACTCATCTGGACTCTTCGTGACTCACTTTAGAGACTCCCGTGTTAAAGTTAAACACAATGACAGCAAAAAATGCACAGAACAATTTCTGGGGGGCCCATTTAGTGTTTTCAGTCAACTGTGTGCATATTTTGACACGAGGTGAAATTTATGGTTTGTGCATAACTGCAGAGATAACGAAATTCCAACTAACACTGCCAATATTGCCTAATCCTAAAATACAAAATATCAAGATGGCAAGAAAGAAAATGAGCAGAGTAGCTCTTGCAGTCTTGGAAGCTGGATGGCAAAGATAAAAATTATTGTACAAAATCACCCTACATCCATACCAATACAATTTCAGACGCATGTGCCGATGTGGCTGATAGTGTGACACTGACAGAACTTCTTCAGAAGTTCAGACTTCAGTTCTGACAAAAATTGCGAAGTTCTCGACTCGAGTCGGTCATCTCGTCCACTCAACCCATCTTTTCAGCATTATCAATGAATAACCATGTTTATTGCAAAACATAGTGTCCCTTGTGACTTTTGTTACATTGTCTAAAACTCTGTCTGTATATACCTTTCAAATTATGTATTTCACCAGTGATTTCACATTGTAACACCCAGACGGATGTCGTGTTCAATCAAAAAAGTAAACCGCAAAACAAATGCGGACCTATCTCCATTATGCGAATCATTCACAACCACATGTTAAAAGTAGTTGGAAATTTAAATTACGTTAACGGCAAGTCCCAACTACATATCTTGAACTTTATCCTTTATGAATTATGAAATTATAATTGAAACACACGTCCATCTCAATATGTCGATGAATTTCCCGCCATATAATGTTCTGCAAAGAGTTGTCGACTCCTGTTGTTGCTGATGCCATTGATGGTGGGAATCTATGAGAAACCAGTCCAAAAAATACTGTTTTTGACATGCAAGGTACAGGCCTACATCACACATCGTATTTTATCTACCTCCTAATTTGGAGAAAATAGAGATTACTTAACTGCAATCAAACAGTGGAAAAGGGGGAGGGTGTTATTCAGTCAAGTGCAAGAATAATCTAGCATGATTTGGAAATACAAATGTAAACTGTAGAAAGTATATGTTCATTTACTGGTGAGTTCAGGGAGAAAATGTCATCAGACTATGTCTCTTTGATTTTGTGGTTTTTGGATAGATCAAACAATTCTGAAACTAAAACACCAAACTTTTTGAAAATCGGACCAGGTTTGATGAAGTTATGGGATTTTAAATACGACAAGGATTCGTAAATTTTGTACCACTTTGCAATATAAGCATATAGTACTTACATGGCCCCAATTAGACACTTTTCTAGCATGTTTTAAACCTATCTTTTGAGACAAACCATGTTTTTGTGTGTCATTGTGAGGTTTATGATATATAAGTTACAATATCTTTATTTCCAATTCGGGCCCTCATGAGGCATACAGATAGTTTTACATAAGAGACAGAAATAATCCAAATATAGATAGAGTTTTACATAAATAAATAATACTGATAATGTCATTACTGTCATACAATTACAATATGTAGTATATATATGTCATGTGTTATCAAAACATTATTTCTTACATTACATATTAAAGTACCATCTAAATTGGAGGAGATGAGGTGGATTTGTCTTTACAAACTGACTGCCTTTCTTGTTTCAAAACTTTTTTGTAAAAAAGTTGAAATCGTTATATATATTTTAGGTTCTTCATTGTTAAATAACCAATATAGTTTATCGGAATTATTCAAGTATTGGAAATTACTACATAAAATCTGTATTTCATTTACAAAAAGACATCTTTCTTTAATGTATAAGGGACATTCAAACAGAAAGTGTAATTCATCCTCTACCTTATTAAGATTACAAAATAAGCATTTTCTCTGATACAGATCCAGTTTTTAGCTCACCTGACCCAAAGGGTCATGTGAGCTTTTGTCATCACTTTGCGTCCGTCGTCGTCGTCCGCGTCTGTAAACTTTTCATACTTTCTTCTTCTTCTTTGAAACCACTGAACTGATTTGGACCAAATTTGGCAGAAATGTTCATTGGGAGGTCCTCTACTAAATTTGTTATTTCGGTGCAGATCGGAAATCCAACATGGCC
>MJUT01064191.1:218716-240136 GCA_002080005.1 Gigantidas platifrons
ATCGTTTGCTGATCGGAAATTCAAGATGGCCACCATGACTCGACTTAGTTTTAACATAGGACCTATGGAAAAAATGTTTAAAGGTCTTCTCCTCTGAAACCAGCAAGTCAATTTAAAGCAAACATGGCATGAATGGTCCTTAGGTGGTCAACTTTCAAAATTATGTCCTGTGAGCCCGACCTCCATCCAAGATTGCCACAGTCAGTGGACATAGTTTTAACATAGGACCCTATAGGAAAATTGTTTAAAAGTCTTCCCTCTGAAACCAGTCAGCCAATTTAAAGCAAATATGGCATGGATGGTCCTTGGGTAGTATACTTTTAAAATTGTGTCCGGTGACTACTACCTCCATCCAAGATGGCTGCCATGAGCAGACATAGTTTTAACATAGAACCCTATGGGATTTGAATAGTAACTTAGATGTATTCGGCATGCAGACATTCTTAAGAGGACTTAGTTTATGTCAGGTGAGCGATACAGGCTCATGCATATGAGCCTCTAGTTTGACATTCCCACCTTCATCCCTACATTTTTCATATCTGCCAGTCTCTATTCTTAAGGAATGAGTACTACACTGTAAGTCTAAATTTAGTAAGAATGCTTCTGTTTGAAGCAAAGGCTATCTAGATAAAATTCTCTTGAAAATGTTTCTTTAATTTTATAAAAAGTGGTTAGTTTACCCTCATTAAGACCCAATGAGGATGACCTCTCTTCACGCCAAAAAGTTATAAAGTTTTTTTTGAGACAATCTTTTAAATTGGATTTGAGTTTATCTCTACCAAAATTCTTGATCTTTTCTATATATATATTGTGCAGTGTCCGAAATTCGATAAGAACCTAATTTCGATAGGTCAGTATTTTAGTGTCTCATTCGGATACTGATGACGTCATCACCCGGAACTTTTTGGTATAGAACGACCTAGTGTTGACGTTTACCACAAGTAAACAAAAATCTAGAAAATGTCTTTAAAAGAAGTGAGTAACTTATTTTATTCCTCCTAGACTAGAAAAACTATGTTTTCACTAATACCATTTTGATTTGACCGTAAAGCGTTGATTTTCCTCATGAAAACTTAACATTATAATCCATTGAACTGTCACTGTCTTGATCGTCTGCATCTACGCTAATATATTCTATAAATAGAACATAGTGGAATCCCTGTCCAAAAATAAAAAGTATGGAAAGCCAAAGGTGTCATGTTATGAAATTGTTCAAATGACGTTCAGAGACATCTTTAAAGAGTGGCAACTTACAGAAGTGAGAATAAAGTACTACCAATGAAAAACTAATTAAATCTATGATTTTTTTGTAAGTTTATGTCTGTATATTATTTTTTTTTAAATTAAACATGTTTTCCATTAAAAAAAATCTTGAATTGTATCAACTACAATCAAAGGTCATCTTGAGGCTTCATAACATATTTCATTTTTCTATATTTCTAACAGTCTACAATTTTTGAGAGAAAAAACATATTTGAAAAAAACATACTTCACAGTATCTTCGAACTTGGTGATTAGTGTCGACATTTTTTGGGCCGAGATATATCGGGGACGACTTTTTTTTAGGGCGGAATGAGTTGGAATTATCTCCCCTATCGAAATAAGGATATGCCATTTTCTTTCAGGTAAAAACAACAACACACTTCATAAGATTGACACCAGTCAAACTGTTTATCGGATGTTTCTTCTTTTTTGTACAGTTAAACAACTATATTAGTAATTTACATTTATTAAAGTATTTCATACAAAAAATCTACGGGAAGCTTGACATAAGCCAATAAGTTGTTACATTATCGAAATTTGGTAACGCCAGGATATATATATAGGTTTTGTGATTGGTAAATATGTCCACTTAAAAAATCAGGGGGGAAAAACAGTAGCGCTTGAAAGAATCCAAGATGGCCACCATTCAAAATGGCCACCGTCCGTTCAAATTAATGAATTGATAATGTTATAACATCATTTATTGTCAGAATTTGCTCTGTTTACACACTTTAGTCATTATTATTTCATTAAGATTAATTACAAATCATTTCATAAGAAAGACGGCCATCTTGAATGGTGGCCATTTTGTTTTTTTTTCGTAATCACTTTTTGAACTTCTGAATGTATGCATTCATCTGGCATGTAATATATCAAATTGAAGGTAATTTAAAGCAGATTTCAGTTACTGTAATTTAAATTGATCCTTTCTATCCATAACATTATTTGATCAGAAAATAATAAAATAGTACATATGTATTGGCTGAAAAAGACAACATTGTAAACAATTGTCACTATTGAAGGCGGTGAGTCAATTATAGAACATAAGCATGGGGTGTAAATCTTGACTTCGGTTCAATAAAAGTTTGCCGTTGCTTGACATTAGCAATATTTAGGAAATTATTGGAAAAAAAAACAAAGTGTTTTAACTCGCCACAACAAATTTGGGCAGGGGTTCCCCTAGAAAAATAGGTTTTTCCCCCTTCCCTTGTCCAGGGCCTTGAAAGCTGATATGATGAAGATAAAAGTTGCAGAAAAGGTGTGGCAGGTTCTCCTTATCCTAAAAGAACCATCCTCCTCTGCATAGCCAAATCTGGCCAGAAATAGTTGATTTATTTTTATTTATTATCCTTTCAGTCTTACTCTTGCCCTTGACCCTGACACTGGGCTTGAGCCTTGGGCTTGGCTTTGTTCTGCACTTCATCCTCTGCCCTGCCCCTGGCACTGCCTTTTGCTTAGGACTTACCTTACTAGTTTATTATGACAATTATGTCTGATTTGTCCTTTGATCCCGACATCCAGGTATCTGTCTAGAACTTTTCCTGCAACTGCAAGCTGTCAGCTGAATTTTACCGGGCCGGGGACAGGGCCAGGGGAAAAGGGGGGGGGGGTGAAACAGGTCGTAAGGCCAGGGATTTGCAAGTTACATTCACTTCACTACTAGTGACTAACAACAATCGGTTTAACCTTCGCTTTAATGTCACATTTATAATTTTTCATTTTTCGTTAATAAAACACCTACCAAAATGATCGTCTGTCCACCAACAGCATGCTGTTGACATTTTTAATTACCCATAGTGCTTTGTTATCAAGCGATTTAGGGAATTTTCACACCCACTGACCAATGAAAACGCGCTTATTTGCGTGCCAAGATTAGACTAGGAAAACTCTCAATAACATTCCGATTCGCTCCACTTCAACTTGTATAAACAATAAGTAAACGATCGTGCTGGACAAATCTGACCTGCTATTCTTTTAGCTAAATTATTTTAAGATTTAACTTAAGTATTTTTATTGTGAACTGACTTTGACAATACTATAAATAAGCAGAATTTCCGCTGGTGTATGATTTCCATGATAAATTATCCATTAGACAAATGGGGATGTCACGTGACTTGAACAGGCTACATTTACCATTTTCAAACTCACAGTAAATTAGCCAAGTCAAATGTATCGCATATGTTATTTAATTATGGCTTCCCAGCATAATTTATAAGGTAACAAGTCGTTCAGACCTCAATCTATTCTGACCCCAAATTGTTACGACTCTAATTCATTCTGGATGGCCCAAGTTGATCTGGCTGAAGTCATTCCGGCCCCATAGTAATCTATCCTCATTTGTTATCAATGAAAACCAATTGAAAGACAAAGGATGAAAAACATAATCAAACTTTTAGGCAGAGAAATATTTATATAATACAGATGTGGATAAATGCAATATCTCAACATTTATTAGAGTGCGTATTAGTAACTGTAATCTTGATATTGAAAGAGATCGATATAGCAAATTACCAGTTAATTGTAAATATTTTCAGAAAAAATTATCATTGGTCACAATGCAGAGGAAAATACAGTTACTATATAACATTGAGAAATCTATTGCTATTAAAAATTTAAAAAATGATTTTTTTCAACCAGATATGGAATGCTTTCACTTTACTGTTTAATTAGATATAAAGATTTATACAAATATTCATTCTGTATATAACATGATAGAAAAGAAATAGCCTTTTGTTTTTATGAATGCTAAAATTACCTATTCATCAAAGCAAATTCAAAAACTTTTTCTTTCTCTTTAAAAATTATTTTTATGCCTTAAAAACTCAATAAATTAAACTTTTTCCATTTTTTTTTACTTCTATAACTACTTAAAACCCTATTTTTTTGATTTTCTGTATATTTGTTAATTTGGTTTATTATGATTGAAAAACTCATCTTTTTGTGGAATCACATTATTTGGTATTTTCTGTCATGTTATTCAAATAGAAATAGTATGCCATTCTGTATGTAAATTACTAACAAATACTAACATCTTTATATGTATGTGCTTTACTAATGTTAACGAGGCCGGGATAAGGTACCGGTACTTTATGTATTCAACTAACAAATGTACAGATTTCAATAAAAATATCACAAATTAAAAAAAAAAAAAAAATTACCAGTAGAACAGAGAATATGCAGATTATGTAGCTCTGAGGTCGAGGATGAGTTTCATTTTATCATGCATTGCCCTAAACTAAGTGCATATAGGGTTGATCTTTTTGAAAGTTTATCATTAGTTATACCCTCTTTTCCAGATATATGTCTGAGATTGAAAAATTTAGATATATTTTGAGTAGTAATGATTTAGACATTTGTAAGATTTGTATTTTGGGTGTGAAAAAGATGTACATGTATGATTTGAACCAAACATTAAAACAAAGTCTGTAGTACTTTCCTAATCTAGTTTAATGTGAAAAGAGAGATAACTCTTTTCAACCTTCCTCAGCTGAGATACACAACTTCAATTAGGTATATGTTTATTGTGCTTTTTGTATTGTTATTTTACATTGTACATTGTTGTATTGACATTGAAGATAGATCATTGTCTGGTTTTTATTTCAATAAAATTATCTTATCTTATCTATCTATCTAATCAAACGATTGACGCCAGTTAATTAAACTTGTATTACATCATTAATCATGTAATTAATTTTTTACTAACTCAATCCTTATAAAAGTTTGATTAATAGTCTTCTTTTTGAAAAAAATATTATCTATATCAATAGCATAGTTAATTTTTACATTTTTTTTTTAAATATGGGGACGAAACAAATGACTTTCATTTTGGGGCCGAATTGACAGGTTTTTATTTATAACAGGGTTATTCTTCAACTTTATGCCCAAATACAGTCACACATATTAAATAGGCAATAAGAAATTTAAAACTTAATTTTCTTCTTCATTATTATTTAATATAAATGTCTTACTGTGATGTAAAACAAACTTAATGATGAAATTGTTTCATTTTCATGCCATTAGAAAATCAAAATCACACTCGAAGTAATGTGTCACAAAGTCATAAAAACATTTATGTCCAAAATCAAATGTTACAGCTACTTTTCTTAAAAAAACCTACAAGCAAGAAATAAATGCTGCATATACAATGTATGTTGGTTATATGGCTTTGTGTCATTTCCATAACAGACGATGAACTATCATACATGTGATGGAAAGGGTAGATAACCCTACGCTATATATCATGTGATAAAGACGTTTGATGTCGTGTGGAAAGACAATTAAATAAATATAGTCAATAATGATGGCAAGTCTTTAAAAGAGTTTTAAATTTGTTTACAACCACTTGTAAATTAGTTTGTGCATTAATCATGTATCATATAGTACCGTCCATTCCTTTTGTCCGTAATGTGCTGTTTCACATTAAATGTAACAGTGGAATTTGATCAAATGGAATGTTCCGATGACATGTGATGAATATTTCCTCTCAGTTTAACTTTGTACAACCATTTACTGACCTTAATTTTATAACTCTACTTTAGTAGTAACTAAGATGCATGCAATCAGCTAATATTTTAATGAAAAGCAAACAGGCTTATGTATCCTATGTTTGTATGCACTCCAGAAATTTTTGTAAGATTCTTACCAAATTTAAAGAATATCTCAGTTAAATTCGAAAACGAGTGATATCAGAATACCTTTTTGCAGTAAAATATTTGTTTTTAGCTCACATGACTAAACTCCACTAAAACCCGGGGTGAACTCCGGTGCTCAGGAAGGTTAAGCACCTCCTGCCCCACTGGTGGCAACCATCATGTATAGTCCGTTTGACTTCTATAAATGTTCAGAATTTTCTTTTTTTCTAGATGCATATTAATATATATGATATATACAAATTTGACAATTAAATTCAAAATTGGCTCTTATATTATTTGAACTCGCTCCTTGTAGATTTTTACATTTCAGAAAATATAATTAACACAGAGACCTAATGGGTACATTTTTTAATGATGGACCAAAATTTTTTTTAATTAATTGTCAGAGTTTGTATACATATGTATATCAAATTGTTGATTTGAAAACTGGATTTTTAAGAATTTTTTGCTGAACATTTATAGAAGTCAAATGGACTATGCTGTTGTAATAATTTAATTTTTTAATTTATATTAAAAGTTGCCAATATTCTATGTTTTATACTAATAAAATGTTCTGAATAAAAAGCCAGGTGTAAAAAAATCTGTTATAATGTAGTAATTAGTGAAAAGAATTTGAATGTTTAGCATCGTCTGTTGGTGGAATCGCCATTAACACATGATTAATTATGAATCGGATGCAGTTCCGAAGTTTGCCGAGCAGCGTGTGATAACTGCTATAAATAACTGAGGATGAATGATGAGGTAAGCATGTTGCATGTAAATTCGTTAGAATTAATTATATAATTTATGAATCCTCCTTTTTGTGTCGTTTTCGTGTAGAATCCATCAATGTTTTTGTTCTTCCACGATTCGATTTCAACAAACAATTTCACACATGCTCAAACACTTTCCCGAATGAGTTCACTGTCAGGTCATATGAATATTGGGCGGGTCAACATTGAATTCTTTCCTTGATGGAAGAAAATAAAACAGCCACGTATTTCCTTCGTTCTAGGCTATTTACGTATGATATTATGAAAAATTTCAACTGCAATATATTTTTACAGTTTTTTAAATCAAAATTTAAGTCTTATATTGGGTAACATTTTTTTTTTTATTAAAATAACAGCCTGTATGCCTTTTACTGACATGAACATCATCTGATATAGAAGTCATGTTAATAACCAATAAAAAAATATATGTAAATAAAACATGAACCTGCTATTAAACAATGGGTGTAAAGTGCATTGTAGTCTTCATTTTAAAAAGGACATAATTTCATACTTTTAAGTTTAAATTATGGTTTACTATTTAACTTATTTGTTTTATCTCCCTTTAATTTTGTGATGACATCTTTTTATGGAACAATCTATGAAATCTTGGCCATCATACATACATGTTGGGACACTTTTTCTCAGGCAAATGAATTTTTAATATTATATGCCAAATTATGTCCTGCAAGCCAATATCTCACAGGACATAATTTTGCTTTACAATACCCCCATTTAAAGGGGCATTATCTGCCAAATTGTAAATTTTTGTTACCCATAAAAACTATTAGATATGATTGATGCCTTAATAAAACATGTTTCAGTAACTTATGAATGTTATGAAATGTACGTGCATCGGGGGGAAAAACGAGCAACTGCTCGTGTTTTGAGATCGATCAAGAAATGGACGTCATCTTATTAATTATCGACATTGTTTACGGAGTTTGTCGAATCGTCATTAAACTAGTACAACAATGCACTTATTTCTTATTTTTTGTGAATCTGCTTTTAGTCTGTGTTAATTACGGACAAAGAACCATGCAAGTTGGCAGTTAATAAGCCCCAAAATACAAATTATTCGTTTTTACCTGTCACTAGTAAGGTCAATTGCATACGGAAAAAGCGAGGTCAAATTATTTGCTTGCAAGCAAATAAGTAATCAATGGTAATTTTCGTTTTCAAAAGGCAGAAAGTGGTTCGATAAGCTGTTTAATGATTTGTGAAATATTTACCTTTATTTCATCATTTTAAAGCTATTTACCAATTTCCAAAACGTATATTTTTTTTGGTCAAAATCGTAGCTAATACCCCTTTAAATAAAAAAATTGATAATACCTTGTCAAAAAAAAAGAAAATAATGATTTCATAACAATTAAAGAGGTTATATTTTAGTTTTTCTGTATTACCGGTAATGAAAAATATTAAAATAGTAGAGAAATTTGTAACCTGAAGTGTTTGTTTTATAGTTGGTGTAACTTAAGGCAGTATGTAGATTACAGATTGTGATTACATTTTAATGATGTTTCAGGTAAACACATTGTTATAAAAATATGGTTTTCACACGTGTGTTTGAATTATTGTAAGTTTATATGTAGATATATGTTTTAATTAGTAATATCTTATATTAGAACATGAACAATCTTACATGATAAAAAATTACTAATATAGACATTTTTAATTTCACCAAGAAAGAGTTTTTTTTATATTGAGGTTCATGTAACTGCATCAATGTAATGTATATTATTCTACAAATATATATATATATATCATCATAATGTTCTTATTTCAAATTTGGGGGGGTGAAGTAAATATGTAACGATTTATATTCTCAAGAAAATATAATAGGAAAATGAGAAGTAAATGGATTTATATGATATTGTGTGTAAAAATAGCAGATTGTATTTTAGTACGAAAACCTAATAAATAGGATGCATTCAAATTTTTTTGAAAAACATTTATCCAAATCAGTCATGCAATGGTGCCATATTTCATTAAGACATTATTAATTATCGTATACACTAGAGAAAGCTGGACTAATATACAGTTTTCATAATTCAATAACCAAGCAAAATGTCAAAGTACAGTGAAGTAAAGTTTTATTCTAATGCAGTTGTTTAATATCACTGGTTTGTGATTGGACAATGCTGCAATTTTCATGGTATCAATTCCAGTTGAAAATCATGAGATATTTTAGACGATTGCCACTTACGTCATCTTGTCAACAATGTAGCAATACACATGATTACATTTGAATGGAGATTACTGAATTGTATTGGAATATTTCACGGCATCAATTGTCGATTTAATGGTGTAATTTTCACCAATTCCATGTTTGAAATAGCATGAAATATTTTTTTTAATTTTAGCTAATTACCGCTTATGTCATCGTCAATAATACGGAAATATACATATATGATGTATGTATGTATATCCTACACATGATTACATTAGAATGGAGATAACTGTATTGTATTTGAAATTTCACTGCATCAGTTGTCGATTTCATGGTCGCAAATATCGCGTCGCCAGTAAACTTAATTTGCGACCATCAAATCTTCTATCAGTCATTCCCTATTTA
Source organism: Gigantidas platifrons (assembly GCA_002080005.1). Taxonomy (NCBI): domain Eukaryota; kingdom Metazoa; phylum Mollusca; class Bivalvia; order Mytilida; family Modiolidae; genus Gigantidas; species Gigantidas platifrons. Next base: position 227,959 of record MJUT01064191.1, read on the forward strand.
CTTAACTAAATATTTGTCCTAAAAGTCTTCAAAGTTTAGGTCATTTTCAAAATCTTTAGGCCATTTGCCCAGAAAATGCCCCAAACTGAAACCCTGATTCATAAACACACAAGAGGGCCTCTTATTTTTCAACTTCAGATAAAATTTCTTGTTCTCAAATTAATGGCATATATACATGTATACTACCCTCCAGCTTCTCAGATAGATCTATGCATTGATACCCTCCAGCTTCTTAGATAGATCTATGCATTGATAGACTGATATGATATATCTGTTACAGTCAAACCCCGTTAAACCGCCACCGTTTGTTCTGCAGTAATTTGGCGTTATAACGAGTTTAACGATAAACTGAGGGAAGCCTTAAGCCGTAAGTATGGACACAGACATAATGTTTATAATGACCATCGGAAATAGAATGACAAATTTACTGATGGCGATTGTTTAAGAAATAAATCATGGAAGCCAGAATGTGTTGGGAGTTTTAACATGGATTGGCTGATATTAGTATTTTATCCCGAACCAGAAGCGAGGGATAAAATTTACTACTATCCGCCAATCCATGTTAAAACCCAAAACACATTCTGGCTTCCATGATTTATTTCGATTCTGATATGTCTAAGAGTACAAATACAGTAGTATACTTTGATTGGAAGACGGTAATAAATTTATATAATTTATATTTACGTTTGGCGAAAATGTCGCACACAATTTATGCTGCCAATGGAAAAGTCAGTCACATTCATCGGCACATGTGCTAATGAGATTATACCGAATGGATAACTCGCTCATTTGTTAGCAAAGCGAAAGAAGGAGGTCATGTTAGAATAACTGATAAGAAATCAATAAATAAACAAATTTATTTTAACTTATAGAAACAATATTTCACGATACAAACATGGCATGCAGAAATTATCATTTGTAAATAAAGTTTTTGTAATTCATCGAACTTATTTACACATACATTTCCATACGGACACTTTCCATATAATCATGCATCGCACTACAATGTTGTTTGTGGGGATTTCCTTGATCATCCTCAAAATTGTAAGTAATTCCCAAAAATAGAGAAATAATCTGCTATTTGTTGCTGAGTGCATTTAGGATGTTTCATTGCATAGTCTATAATTTCGTGTTTCTGTTTGAAATCAAGCAGATTTCTTCTCCGCTTTGGAATATGGAGGATGGCGATATGCGAGTTTGGCTTACAAGGAGGTTTCTTACATGGAAAGAAAACAGGACTTCATAATTTCATGGCAATATGCAAGTTTGGTGATGAATCAGGGTGCAATAAAACAAGGTTTTACTGTATTTATATACACACAAGAAGGTGTCTTATTTTTCAAATTGAAAAATTGCAGATAAAAAAAAATCTTATTCATATAGATCCTGAGATTAATTGCATATATACATGTATACTACCCTCCAGCTGCTCAGATAGATCTGTGCATTGATAGACTGATATATATCTGTTATTCATAACACACATGTGGGCCTCTTATTTTTCAAATTGAAAAAAAAATCAGATATGGTTTCTTATTCATATAGATCCTCAAATTAATTGCATATATATACATGTATCAAAAGAAGAATTGAGAATTCTGTTTTTGGGAGCAGCACATAAGAGGGCCTCTTATTTTTCAAGTTGAAAAAAAATCAGATAGAATTTCTTATTCATTTAGATCCTCAAATTAATTATATATACATGTATCAAAAGAAGAATTGAGAATTCTGTGTGTGATGATATATATATTATTGGTAAACACATGAGGGCCTCTTATTTTTCAAATTGTAAAATATTTAGATAAAAAAAAATTCTTATTCATATAGATCCTCAAATTAATTGCATATATATATATACATGTATCAAAAGAAGAATTGAGTGTGGGAGAGCAGCTGAATCAAGTCGAGCACACTTGTCATTTGTGAAAAAAAATCATTTCAAATATACAGTCATTAAAGTTTAGAGTAACATCTGGTGTTAATTTGTATGACTTTATAGATGGGAGGATGTCTGTAATCTGGGAAAGTTATTAAAACTTCCACAGCATGATTTTTTAGTAGAACAACATGCAGTTTGTGTGTGCATTAATCACTATAGCTTTAGAAGTTGTTTTGATGAGAATTTTCTCTGCTAGTGCTAACACACAAAGAATACCACTAGCTTGTTAGATAACTTTCTTTTTTTGTGGAAGATTGTACATTGGATATTTGTCTGAGAGTACATCACACTTATTTATTGTCAGTTGATTGTGTTTATGTGAATGATTTGTTCAAAGTATATGATTGGAAAGTTTTATACCAAGGGAGAAAAAACAGGTCTGTATGTAGAATAATTAGAAATCAATTGTTAATGACATTGGATGGAAAAGGTCCCATGTTCTTGTCACATTTGAAGCTGCAGTAGCTCCCTCATAAAAGGCCATCATAAAAGTTGCCTTTTAAGAGATATGGCCTTTTTGAAGGGGACAATTTAGTAGAATTTCCCTCTGAAATCTGGTCTGATAAGAGGAGTGGCCTTTGTAGGGAGTAACCTTTTAAGAGGGGACTACTAAAAAGAAAATTTGAACTTCAAGTAATTCTTTTGTGAAATGGGTTTCACTTTCTTTGACTTGCATTTTATTCTCGATCTCCGACTTTCATTTTTTCTTTTTTTCTTTGTTTGTTTGTTTTTGTATAATTATTGACTTTATTAACAAATATTAACCATCATATTTAGATTTATTGATGATGTTTGATTCAAACTTCTGAAAATAAGTCACTATTAAAGTGCATGTATTTATAGTCTAACTTAATTGTATACTGTCTATCAACCTTGACATATTTTAAAACTGACTGATTGTCCTTGAACTATGACACAAGTACTTGAAGGTCATTTCTACATACATATTACATGTATGGGTCACCAATGATTGTGGTACTCAGTTGCATATCATTGAATAGTAGGGGAGGAGTGTAGCCATTACTAAGTACTTCTTTGTTTATGTTATAGAAAGTTGTCTGAACATCTTATCAGTAATTGTTACATTGTATGCTAAGTTACTTTATATTTGATCTAAAACAAATATTTTTACTCCCAAAAGATTATTTTTCTTGCCAAAAGATGTTGAAAATGGATAAAAAAATAGAAAGATGGAGTCTCCTGTAAAATACAGGCTGTCATTTCTGATTGGAAAACAGTTGTTTTGTAGATATGACTCAGACACTTTAGTGATATTCTCTATCAAATAGCTTCACATGTGAATGTTATGATATTGATTAGTTACATAAGACTGGCACAGGAGGTCTTCATTCTAAAGTAATGTACATTACCAGTGGAGGTTTTAGGAGGTTTTATTGTGTTGATTTATTAATGGCAAATCTTAATTTGCTTATCAATTTCACTTTTATAGGACTAATTTTGAGGAAATTTTTGTTTTAAAAGGGAGAATATATATATAGTTCTAAGTGGAATCTTAAGTGTTTGAAGTAATAATGACCTGAAAATCAATTAATAGATTTTTGTCTAGACATAAAACAAGACCAGGCCAAATGTTATTGATATCATGTGTCCATTTACTATTTTCAGACCAAACAAAGAATATAGGAAATTTGTCCAAAAATAAATATAGTAATATTTTTTTTCAGGATAAGAACAAAAATAAACATAAAAGTAAGCTTTTTAGATCATCCTTAAAAAACACACAGTAACGAGACTCACAATTTTTAAAAAGATATGGAAGTAGTATGCGACATATTGTTTTTCAGTATCTAAAGAAGCATATTTTAAAGTAAAAATAACTTGTTAAAAATAGTAACAAAAAATATATGGATTTTTTCATACAATTTTGGATAGCTATAGCGGAAGTTTGTTGGGTTCTATCCTGATAACTATCTATTCCAAACAACAAGTTGGCCCCACCCATGTTTGGTTTAGGCAAGTTTCACAGCTGTCAATAATTTCCTTCTTATAAAACCACCCCTTCCGCAATGGACAATTTGCCTTATAAGACAATATTTCAGTTATATCGTGGTGGTCAGTTTTATTGGTTGAAGAAACCGGAGTACCCGGATAAAACCACCGACCTGTCACAAGTCAATACCAAACCAGTGCATTTGAAATCTGGTCTGATAAGAGGGGTGGCTTTTGGTGAGAATGGCTTTATAAGGTGTCAACTGTGGGATTTGGTGAGAATGGCTTTATAAGAAGGTGTCAACTGTGGGATTTGGTGAGAATGGCTTTTTAACTGGGAGACAACTGTCAATCCATATTTTTTTTAGAACTGAGTTTAGCTTTTTGCACTCCAAAGTATGTAAATCTCTTCACCTACCAAGATTTATTTTCAATTGATAAAAAAAAGAGCAAGTTAATTGCTCTATAATTTAATGATTGGGATTATTAAGTAGAAATTATAGTTCACCATTCTTCTAATATAACTAGTATTTCCTGTTGTAATTATGTAAATTAAAGTACTTTTTGAGGATATTTATGGTGAACAAATTTTAAAGATAAGTTTTTATATTCATTTACTGCATAGACAAAAGATTTTTTGTGATCAATGGATTTCCTCTTTTTTGCACGAAATATTTGGAGACAAAATGTTTCAAGCGTGGTACAAAGAGCTAGAAAATGAAAATATAGGCAGAGTTCACGAAATTCATCAGTCCTGTCAGATATGACCAGCAACATTTGGGCAGATTTTGCTAAAGACTGATACAAGATTGGTATTTTGTAATAGAAAATTAATGAGGACTGACATATTTTCGCTTGGACCACCAAACCCAGTTGCAATTTTGTAAACCCTGTATAGTGGCACTTTTTAGGGAGGTTCCTATTTTTCCACCAGTGAGCACTTACATCTCTTGTCTGTTCTTGGTTCTTTTTATGTTGTGGTCCTATAATTATAAACCATTCTAAATCATCCTCTGTACATGCCCATAGTGATCTCTACTTTTCCTCAGATCTTTTGTTTTATGTTTATCAGAATATAACATTTTATCATTTTTATGTATAGTAAAAAAGCACCTTAGTCCATGCTTGTCTGTTTTATGTACCATTAAGTAGGTATTTTATGTATATATCTAAATCAGATTCAGTGACCTCAGACCTTGTTTGTTTACTTGTTGTTTATAACACAGCATCCTAAGATTTCCAATAAAAAAATATTTATGAGGTCGTTATGGTTATCATAGTATGACCATCTCTAGTCAATAACTTATATGGTATAATTAAACTAATACCAGAATGTTCAGGTACATTTGTATATATATACAAGTTCTTATTTCAGGATTCTACCATATCATGTTTCATGTCAATCAGAAATACATGAAAAACAAGTATATGTAATCTTCTTCAAAATCTATTAAATTTTGACTTGCGTTGGATTGGAGGTTTTTCTATTGCTGAAGACATTTTATTATTTTGTAGAATTTATGCCAAATTTTATACTTTCATGAGTTATCCCCCCTTTTAGCTGAAACAATTTTTTTAATGTGCTTTCTATGTCAAACATATTTCATATATGACCTTTGGAATCATTTGAATGATTGTGATGTTTAGAAATTTATCTAAGTTCCAGATATAAGAAATGTGTTTGAATTTCATTTTCTACCCAATGTGACACTGCATGAGACTTGCAAGTCCCTTTCTTATTAATAATCCCTTAAAAACTGCTGCTTTAAAAGTTCAAATAAGTAACAATTTATTTAAAGGTTTTTTTTTAGTAAGAATGATACTTATAGCATGTTTATTTGAAATGCTATTAAAAAGTAAAATTTACATATCATATTTGTATGTTACAATACTTTATTAATGTGCAAGAAATTTATTACACAATCATGTTGTATGTGGATCTCAATTTAATGTGGTTTTGGGGAAAATGGCTCTTTCATTTTGTGGGTGTTATGTGTTTTCTGATATAGCTTCTGTAAGAATAAACATTTGTTGTGGTTTGATCTATCCATATTACACATGGCATTGATACCTCTTGAAATATAATCTTTTCTTAGTAATTTTAAGAAAGGGGTTAAAAGGGGCCAATTATTTTGCACATGAAAAATAATTGAACAAGAAATCCTTTTAACATCTTTAATACTTGAACATTGCTTTCTTTCAAAATTGAAAACAAAACAAAAAATAGAAAAAAATAAGTACAAGGATAATGTTCCGATTCTTTATGATGGAAATATTTAATTAAAAGCTTGCTTGTCATTTCATCTACAAACAATAACATGTGTATGTGACACTTCATGTAAATATTCAATTAAAATCTACATGTTGAACATCAATGAACATAACGACTACAGTCCTCCCCCAAATTGTTTTCACTTGCTCATGAATTTGTCTCTATTATACTTGAATTAACATTACGATAGGGTCATCAGCTTTTGTTATCGGTTTTATATCGCCAGGTAAAAAGTCATTGTGGTGATGATTTTGTATTATTAACATGACACAGGTGTTACAACATTTATCTAACATCTTACAGATGAGTTTTCATCAATAATTTCAGGTAAGCAAATCAGGGTCAAGTTTTATTTTTCAATATGGATTTTGTTTGAAAATAGTCATATTATAGTATATTAGGTATATATACAGTTTTGTGGCAACATCTTACTCTGTTGGTATCAGACAGACTGTTGGACCATATGATGGTGACTTCTCTGTACAGGTACATTTTGTATTTGTAATTTGGGCTTCATTAGCCTCAGTCAGACTACTGAACTTTAATTTTATAGCTTCATAAAGAGGTAATCTGATCTATTGCTTGTCAACAAAGAAATGTGGCATTCCGATGGAACCAGTTGAACTGTTAGACCATAATTTGGTGGCTCATCATTCAAAAATACAAATAACTTGGCCTTTTTATTGGCACCATTGTAAACTGGTAGATGGTGAAGTGATGGCCCATCACTACAGAGATGTTATCTAGCTTTTGTTAGACACATTTCAAACTGTTGGATCTTAGCTGATAGCTGTAATGTGTCACTATAGTTAGCCTTGCTTTCAGTTGGATCTTGTCAAACTATTGTACCTAAATTTGGTAGCTCTTGCATAAATAAACCTGGTTAATTCTATTGGCCCCAATCAGATATTGATTGTTCATCAATAGAAGTAGATTTTATCTGATATCTTACTGAATTTTGGACTGTTTTACATGTAATTGATAAAAAAAACAAAGGTTGTTTTGGTCAAGGATAAGCTATCTCTTCTCAAATACTATTTGAAATAGATTTGAATTTTAGAAGAAAATTAATCTGTAATGCACATACAATAACTTGGCAGGATGTTTTTTTTTCATTATATTTGTAAAGCAGAGAATATTAGCAGTATGATTTTGATTGGTGATTTAACATTGAAAAAAAACCCAGATGATTTTGTGTAAAAGCTGTTTATAGACTTGTGTGTTTTAGAACTTGGGAGTACATACATTTAGCTTGTAGGATACAATTAATGACATTAAATTGAAAATATGTTGCTTGATGTACATGTACAGTCTAACCTGCCCATGTGGTCACCTCTATTAAGCAGTCACCTGTCTTATAAGACCACTTTTTCTTTGTCCCAAACCTGCCCATGTGGTCACCTCTATTAAGCAGTAACCTGTCTTCTAAGACCACTTTTTCTTTGTCCCAAACCTGCCCATGCGGTCACCTCTATTAAGCAGTCACCTGTCTTATAAGACCACTTTTTCTTTGTCCCAAATGTGACCTTTTAATACTGGTATGACTATTTTGAAGTTTCATGTAAAAAATAATATTGGACGAATGTAGATAAAAGAAATCAAAATATGAATAGTAATTTGAAATCCCTTTCAATGTATTATTTTACAACATGTTTTGATATTTTTACCATCGGCAAATATTTAAGATGGACAAAATATTCCTGAGGGTATGATCGAGTTTGTTTCTCCTTTTAGCTGATTTTAGCAATGATATTCTAATATACACACACTGACTTTATATGAAATTTTGCATATTAAAATTAAGTGTCCTGAATAAATTAAGACAATTTTGTTCAAGTCGATTGATGAAAAGGAGTCAAAAAGTGATGTTTTTTTTTTTCTCAAATCTCCATTTTTATTGGAAAAAAAAATTCCTTTCATTTCAAACAGTAATTGAATGGCAATACACATAATTCTGAATTTAGTGTAATGGCAGTTTAATATATAGAAAACTTCCACATTCTTATGTACATCCTAATTGACCAAAGATTTTAAACACCTTTTCCTAAAATTCTATTTAATTTTAGGCGTATACAAAATGTCAACATTAAAAATTAAGTAATAAACATTAAAATACATTGAAAAGATTAAAATGACAGAAATAAAGGGTAATACAATGATCATCATTTCTCACTTGTTGATAATACTTGTCTACATCCATCACAATACACAGGTAACACGGCCCTTTGATGTTACAGGTATGTGCACAATGTATCTATATTCACACTTAATTGGACTGACCTGACAATTGAACACATAGAATGTCATAAAACTAATTTTATTTCTTTCATTACATCTCAAATGAATAAATTATGATGTTTATTTGTTTTTTATGTGTGGATTTCAAACTTCAAGCGGAATTTTTGAACAAATGTATTAATTATAAGAAGAAATGTAAAGAACCGATACTTGTAAACAATCATTTAAGTCAATTGTACTGTATAAGGGCATTTGTTAAAGGATTTGTTATTTCTTAAAAAATTAATAATTCATATATATGGGCTATGGTAAATTTCGATAATGTTTTTAAAGGTTCAACTAGGAAAATGAAGGAAAACAAATTCTTAAAAACTGCAATCTTGAAAGAACCTGTTCTAAAAATGTATTTCTCTGGAATTACTAAACCATTTAAAAAAAGACTTGATTGGAGAATTCTTTGAAAGGACCTGTACCAATATGAAATCCAAGGTGGTTCTCAATAAAGTTGTTTATGGTGTTCAGTAATTAAGGAATTCATATTCACCACAAGACTTGAAGAGAAAAGTGTTTTAAATAAATAATTGGAAAATATTAAAATATTTTTTTAGAAGTCACAAACCTGATTTAACCCACATGATAATTTAATGATATATTACTGTAATAATTTATAATGAGGTGATTGATTCAGATGAGCCTCTAGTTCTCAAGTGGCAATCTTAATTTCTTTGTACCCACATATATTTTTTGTAAGTTTGTTCTTGTCATGATTACAGCTGAAATAGTGCTCAATTCATGTAAAACTGCAACTAATCAAGCTTTGGCTAGTATACTGGAAAATTTGTGTGGTTACATGTACATCATGTTTAAAATACAGATCATATATGTTTATCAAGAGGGGAAAGATGGGATCCCATTCACTAGTTTAAAAAAAAAAAACTCCTCCACATTTTTGTGCCTGTCACAAGCCAGGACTTGGATTTCTAATGTCATATGTCATTGTTGTTGTTTTTTTGTGTTCAATGATTTAAGGTGAGAGATGATTGTTCGTTTTGTTGATATTGGCTAAATTGTTGATCATCTCTGCTTAAACTTTTTTTTTCTCATAATTCCATTATTTTACAAAATAATAGGCAATCCTTAGAAATACACATGTAGTTGGTTTGTTGTTTCCCTACTGCTGATAAAAAAAAATTGGGAAGTGCAGATTTTGGTGTGTCAGTTGAGAAAACAACAAACAAACAATTATTAATGGATATCTTTATGAATTAATTAAAACTTTGAAAATCTTCTAAATGAAATCTTTGTAAATAATGTCTATATTATATATGTTTCATTAATTATTCTGATTGTGATTAATTGACTTTTCATTATTGTTCACCAGTTGTTTATGAGTCAATTTAAATAAAAGTGGATTGAAAAAGATGGATGAAGAAGGTTTTTTAATTTAGCACATTTTTTCTAGGAATTTATTATTCTGTTAGTGAATTTTAAAAATAAAACAGGCAACATTAAACAGAATGCATAAGAAGAGTTAAAATGAGGGATATTGTTGGAATTGTTGACTTCACTGTTGAAACTTTGTAATAAAAAATATGAGATTCAATAATCATGAAACTGATCCATGTACATGATGTAGTGTCAAATTCAATGAGGATTTACAATGTATATATTTTTAATCTACATCTTTCTACTGTTTGATAACAACCACTCAGTTGTACAGTAAGTATGATGCTGGGTGATCATGATCACTAATATAACAGAACTTTTCAATTATATCCAAGTTATCAATAAAAATAAATGATGTTATTATGACTAAGCCTTTACTTTCCCAATACACAGTGACAAAGGATTATTTTGGATGTTTATATTTTGGTAAATGGATGAGTCTGATATTTTTGTTTTTGCATTAATGAAGCAGAATCTTCCCAATACACATCACAGTGACAAAGGATTATTTTGGATATTTATATTTTGGTAAATGGTTGAGTCTGAGGTTTTTGCTTTGCATTGAAGCAGAATATTTTTTGGAGATTGAACAGGAAAAGAATATATACTGGTAGCCATCTGGTAAGAGAAAACTTATAATTATTTTAATTGAAGTTGAATGGTAATAAAATGTAAGAAAGTAAATAAAGATAAAAGAGATAATTTGGTGGAAATAAAACTTTGGTATTCTATTATGATGAAACTATATTCTGGATAGATACAGTAGATAGATAGATCTATGTATGCATAATATTTTAAACAATTTAATCTCAGTGCTATAATAAAAGGGAAATTTAGTATATTATTTCAATTAAATATTTATGTTAAACATTAATCTTAACCCTTGAACTATTTATATATTATGAAATCTTCACATCAACATGAGGGGCTGTCATAGTTGTCATCGTATGGTAGTTGGATTTATGACTACCTATGCAATCAGTGTCTACTACCACTGAAGTCGTGAGTTTTAATCTCGTTCATGGCAAGCTGTACTCGATACAACATTATGTGATAAAGTTTGTCAGTGACTTGCGTCAGGTCGGTGTTTTTCTCTGGGCACTCCGGTTTCCTCCACCAATAAAACTGACAGCCACGATATTAATGAAATATTGTTGAAAGTGGCATTAAACACCATAAACCACTGTTTAAACTTTCTTTTCACAAACTATTCAGTATAAGACATTGTACTCATGGGTGGCTTACAATACAATTGTTTGGAATTCCACAGAATTTGTGTTTACTAGGATATAGAGATGATACCTAGTTTTACACAACCTCTCCGAAGGGAACATCCTTTGGTTGTGTAGGACAAATGTAGTTGAAATACTGCTAACTGGAAGTTTTAATATACGACCGACAATCAGAGTTGGAATCCTATAGTTGACTGAAACAACAGTTGACGGGTAGACATGTCGCTCCACTCGGACACATTATTCTGATACAGAGCCAACCTGCTCTTACTCCTTAGTGCTACATGCAGCATGATTAGTGGAGAAGCAGCATGATTAGTGGAGAAGCATCATGATTAGTGGAGAAGCAACATGATTAGTGGAGAAGCAACATGATTAGTGGAGAAGCAACATGATTAGTGGAGAAGCAGCATGATTAGTGGAGAAGCAACATGATTAGTGGAGAAGCAGCATGATTAGTGGAGAAGCAACAAATATCAATTTTATAGTCTTTGGTTTGACCCGTCCAGGTCTTGAACCCATGATCTACCCCTCTTGGGACAAGAACACTAATTTCCATTACACTGCTGATTTAAACATTTGAAGATAACATTTCCCTTTTGTACTGTTGCTATTAGAATTCGGTCAGTTCAATTTGTAAGTAGATTTTTTTCTGTCATAGTTCCAACAACACTCATTGCCCTATGACATTTAAATAAGGCAAATTACTAATAATAGATTTTAACATGTATATGATGTTCCATTATAAATGTGAAATTATTCCTTAATGGGATGTCATTTGAAACCTATATTTTCGTCCTATTCTTGGTGGAATTAACCACCGATAAAGCTGACTGCCACGATTTAACTGAAAGTGGTGTTAAATACCAAAAACTTGTCCATCAATGCTGAAAGATAAAATACGGCAGTTCCTCTTTTATAAGGCCCCTCCCACCAAAATACACCCCTCTAATCAGACCAGATATCAGATGCACTGAAAAATACAAATACTACTAAATGTTTTTTTCTTAAAGAGAGACCACTCATCTCCACTCATCTCTTCACTCCACTTTTCCATTGCAGAAGGGGTGGATCCAGGATTTCAAGTTAGGGGGGGGGGGG
>MJUT01064191.1:244274-260702 GCA_002080005.1 Gigantidas platifrons
CATAGACTACAATTTTTGCCACTCCAAAATAAAAACTCTTGTTTTTTAAACAGTACACAATGTACATGCATGTTACATTTATTAAAACTTGCTATATCACTATGAAAAAAGAATCACAGTAAAGACCGTCAGATACATGTAATAGTATAGTAGCAGTGACTACTTAATTGCAACCTAAAAGTTCATGCATTGTTGAAGAATTAATTTCGATATATCTGACAACATTTTATCAATTTTAACATTTGTTGATTATTCCTAAATCTAATTAAAAATAGGTCTGTGTACTTGCTCCTCTTTTTCATGAGGTCGTATCATGTCACAGCGACATGATACGACCGAATGAAAACGAGGAGCAAGTGTGGAGATTTAATTTTAATTAGATTGATCCTTATGAAGCAAAACCGAACCACCTTTGAATTGTATGTATTTATATTTAAAATTGTTTACTAGTTTTTAACATCTGTGTTTCCAGAAATACATGTGATTGTTGATCGAGATACTGTATATTGTTGGTTTTTTTTTTTCTTGTCGGAATACTATGCAACATCATTTTGGATGATTTTCATTCCCTACCAATAACCATAGGTTCATTAAACTTGACCCATGTCTGTCTGCAAGACTGAAATACACATCTTTTCAGGATTTGCTTCTGGTTGCTAAGGGTAAAATTCGTTGCTAAGGATATTATTCTACCCATAATCTATCTTAACTACTCAGAATAATACTTCTTGGGGCACTAGGAATTAATTCGTATAAAAAAAATACTTGGAATTCATGATCTGGAAGTCATTTTATGTAAAATGAAACATATTTGCCTTGTTGCTATGGGTTAAATCCATTGCTATGGAAAATACACATTAAAAATTGTTAAGAAATATTTAGAAATGATACCCTTCATATCTGTCTAGCGAGAAAGAAGAACATTTTCAAGATCATTGATTGCTTGAGTATTGAGAGTAAATTATGGACTGAAAGACACACCATTTCACTGTGCATTTCTGGTTTCTATGGCTAAATCTGTTGCTATGGAATCTCACAAACCTTTTGTTACCTCAAATACTAAGAAAAGTATTTATAGGTACACTTTAAATCAATTCTGAGCAAAACAATACTAGAAATCGGTAAACTTAAAGCTATTTAAAGTAAAATGGAACACTTTTTTGCCTTGTTGTTATGGGTAAAATTCTGTTGCTATGGAAGTAACACTATCTATTTGGCATTGAATTATAAGGAAAAATACCCTTCATATAACAGTATTAATATTTTAATTCATTTTCATGATTATTGAGTTTATAGTTGTTTAAAAGAAACTTCTGAACTTAAATGCATGTACTTTCAGTGTAAATTCAGGGTTATGTTGAATTTGGTTGCTAGGCAACCAAAGTAAAAGTCAGAACATATTTTTCTTCCATTTCTTTTAGTTTTAAGGTCATCCCTAACACATATGCCAAAATGGAGATTTTTTTAAGAGGGGGCCAAAAATGCCCCTTATCCTACCTTGTCCTTTGAGTGTAAATTCTCATAATTTGCTGATATTTGAACCTTGTAAAAATTCAGAGGATTATCATATAGAAAATAGAACATTCACAAGTTGTTACAACATTAAAAAAAAAATTGTAACATATTACGGGAAAAAAAATTGTTATTTTCAATGAAATTTGCATAAAAATGGGAGCCTTTTTGATCACCTTAAAGGGAAATAACTCCTGTATAGCATATATTTTATAAAGATTGAAATTTGCATATGCTCTATTCATTATAAATAAACGTTGGAGAACACCAAAGGGACAACCAAAAACAGACAATCCAGAGAAACTGGCGACATAGGGCACACAAGACGAAGAAAAACAAAACAACAACACAATATGTGTGGGACACCACCACACGCTAACAAACACAAATAACGCAAATAAGACATAAACCCTCCTACAAACAACTGGAGGTTGGGATGTTAAATTTCCACAGATGTTTCATTTATTAAAGTTCAGTTGTGCAGCAGAGTTTGACTTCTAAAGCTTTCTCAGAAGAGACCAGAGATATTATCTCATTTCTGATAATCTTTTAGACATTTATGTTTTTGTAGTCTGATAAATAACACTGAAAAACGGAACTGTTCAAGACAGTTATAAATTGTGGAAAGTTATGTATGCATGGCCACTTTATCTGGCACCTGTCTATGTACATCAATTATTTTGCATTGACCACCATTTCACTTTTCTTTTTCTTTTCAGAAACATTTTGATGATTAGTTTGAAAAATGAAAGAAGTGTGGATTCACCAGATATTGAACTCGGGAAGAAAGAAACCAATTTAGCAATGTCAGGAAAAGACGATAAGGGGGAAAAATGTCAAATACCGATATATAGAATGTTTAATCATTAGGATAGTGTGAAAATGGGAGATAATTCAGCTCAAAGTATAAATCATGATTCATTGATCATGACTAGCACTAAAACTGTGTTTGATTCAAAAGGAGGCATTCAGGCAACATCGACATCTACGATAGATTCGTCAACGGCAGTGTATAATGTCGATCGTACATCACAATCAGATTCAGATATACAGACAAGATTAAAATCGAGCCATAGAGACCTTTTAACAGTGCAATATTCAACACTTCGTCATCCTACACCTTCACAACCACCATCATCACCCATAATAGCAACGCCTCCTTTAACCTCATTGGATAAACCATCACAGACATCATACAACTCCAAAAGTTCAGACCGATCATCAAATTTAGGTGGATTACATTCAGTGCAATTTACAAACCATGTTTCACCATCATCCATCATTGTGCCAAGTTCTTTCATTCCACCGATCTTACCCACATCTAAAACAACCACAACGAATGGAAGTATTTCATCAACAACAACACCATGTAAGTAATGGTTACCAGTGGTATAGTAAAACAAACAAATGTTATGGGAACTATTGTTCTATTTCTGGTTGTAACAGTTCTCTTATCCTGTAATTTTATTTTGCTTAAGGCCAAAAATTAAAGCAACTGTCTTTTGCTTAGACCAAAAACAAAAACCTGTGTATCTGCTAACCCTGCCAGCCCTAATTTTCAGTTCCTACCGAAAATATTTTATTGTCGACTTATTTTGACAAACGCTGTTGAAATCAGATTATTGTCCTCTATAACTTGTGTAAAAACATTTTAACTTTTTTTTACCTGTGTACATACCATATTTTTTTCTTCAATGTTAAAGGAAACACAGATCTTCTTGGCTTTAAGTTGAAGTTGTCACTTTGAAATTTTTATGGTAACCATCATGATTTGGTTAATTGTTACGGAATATCTGTTTCACAAATAACTATTTAGTTTTCACAAAAATGTATCCTTCTTTCTTCTTTCATGCCTTCAGTATTCACTGGATTTCTAACAAGAGTAGCAGTGTGGGTGCCACTAGTGGAGCAGCATCTCCTAACCCTTCATTACACCTCAGGTTCTTTGTTAAACCATATACTTTCTATCTCTGAAACTCCTGTCCTATTGTTACAGGAACAATAGGTTGTGTTCATAGGGTGTGACGACAGGGGTTTCTGGAAACACCTGTCGTCACACCCTATGCACAAGCACTACCTTTGTTCCTGTAACAACACTTCTATTGAGTAAAACTCACCTTCAGACACAATGAAATAAGATTAAAAATGATTAACGATAATTTATTTGTGTACATCATTAAATTACAAAATCCAATGCAAATTTCAGTGTTACTTGCTGAAATAAATGTTTATGCTAGAATTGTTAAAAACAAAAGATGGTAGTGAAGCCCCGATTCCCGTCAAAGTTGTAGGCTGCTTTACTGCAGTTGGTGCATTGTCTTCTTGTAGTTGGAGCACTTCCGACACTTTACGCTTTTGCGTTTCTGACGGTCTGTTATAAGACCACAGAGCGTTGCTCCTATGGCCAGTTTGCTCTCTGATTAGTTGCTCTGGAATATCAGCATTAAATAGCCTGGTTGCTGTAGTGGCCCTCAGAGAATGATTAGTGAAAAATCCACTTACATTGGCCTTTTGCATGACGGATTTTACAGTGACATCAAGTTTGTTTTTGCCCACTGGCTGCTTGGAATACCAAACTGACTTGTTAGCGAAAACACTTAGGGGTTTGAAATAATAGGCTTCTTTTATTCTATCCTGTGGTAATTTGCCTACATATGTACTGAATATTTGAACTGGACATCTTTCGGGATTCTGCTTATTTTCATAAGCTTTTGCTGCATGCGGCTCAATGTTTCTGTGTTCAAGCCCACCCCTGTAAGTTTTTGAGACAGTTTCGCGATACGTGAGTACTTGTTCTCCATTCTGTGTTTTTTCCAACCTGAAATTTTCCATGTATAGATCCCTATGCTCTTGACCCCCCCTTAAGCCAAAATTAATTCCTATTATCCAGAACATGGTGTGTAGTAAAGTTTCTGGATCTTGACACCCCAGGATTCCATTTTCCCACAAACTGTTTTCTATTTCCACTGAAATTACTTCAGCTTTTTTTTCGGAAAAGGCCAACACCCTGTTTAACTTTTTCTCTCATCATATTACTAACAACATTTCTTAAGCTAGCAAAGTTTGGATCTGATAACAGAGAGATTGTTCTACCTTTTATTTCGTAAAACTTTTCTTCTCATAGACATTACGAACTTAGGAAACAGGAACAATATTTCGTCATCAGATAGAGAAAGTAGACCTTTCCTCAAAATATTACATTCTTCTTCTTCTGCGTTAACCTTTGCACTACAGCACCATGAATTATAAAGATTTTTAGCCCACTCAGTTTTCCTGATTGTGTTTGCGGGTACAAATGGTCTGGATTGTTTAGCTATATCATCATTATTAATTGCACGAAACCTTGCATCTTCTCCGTTTTGTTCTGAAAAGAAAATATGTTCATAAGTGTTTTTTCAACAAAAATGTAACATTTTATGTAATATGAATTAATTTATTAATTAATTTATTCATTTTATTATCATTATTAGTTGTAGCCATTTTACTGCCCACTGCGATAAATTCGGACCGGATTCATCTTAGAAAGGTTCGCCTGAACGTTTTGAGAGAAAACCAGCCAAAAACCGTTCAGACCACATTTTGTGATAATTGTCGAATGGTTTCAGAGGAGAACATTCTAAATTAATCCAGAAAGATGTCAAATTAAACTATTCAGTACATATGTAAGCAAGCTACAGGAGAATAGAATAAAAGACGCCTTTTATTTTCAATTTCCATAACTGACGAAAAATTCCAAGGTTCAGCAATATGCAACCAAGACATTTCTTGTTTTAACTTTTATTTTAAAATAATGCTGTGGTTTCAGATAAGAAGAATTTTAAAGTATTCCTTATTCATTTTGAAGTATCTGCATAATCTACAAAAATCAGCAAGTTCATCCAAAAACGTTTATGCTGTAGATTGCAAATTGTTTTTTGTTTGTTTATTTTGTTTGAAATTTCATATATAAAAAGGTTAAACACTTAAGATAAGCGCTCTGAAAATGGTACTTTAAGTTAGAAACAGAATTCACAGTCGACACCAATTGTCATATTCACTGTAATTTCTAAAGAAAAATATATTAAAAATAAATTTTATTTCGAATAAAGACGACATGTGCATGTGCACATTAAAACGATAATAAATCAATGTAAAAATTTGCTGATCAACTTTAATTCATTGACCAACATTTTTTTCGTAAACGGGTTAATACGCATTTATACATTATTCAGTGAGACAAGAATTTTACATTATTCAAGTTGACCGAAATTTAATACAATTTAACGAGTGGACCGATATCAAAGTTTTCAGTAGGATGACGGCAGGGAAGATGGATTAGATAAGAATTATTTATTTTTCTAATATGACATCCTTCAAACGCTTGGAGTCCAAACCCGTGGTAAAATTAATATATACCTACACCCATTGTAATTTATGACGTCATCGACAATTTATAACGATATTTTACCATTTTTTACATTAGAATCGAAATAATTCATGGTATAGCCCGAATTTAAATTCGGGCTACCATGAATTATTTCTTATCTTAAATATATTTCTAAATTTACGATGTATTTTCATGTAAGAAGATGGATTTTTTTTCAGTAAGTTGAAAATTAATTTATTGTTGTATTGAATCTTACAGTTAATATAAAATTTTGACTGAAATATATTTCCCATATCTCCCAAAATGGATGATTTGTCTTATTGCAGTCTTTCTGCTTATAGGGGTTACTACAAGTTACAGCACACACATTTTTTAAATTCTACCACACTTTTTAAATGTCAGATTACATCTTTTCTATTTGTATTGTAAACATGCCTTTGTAGAATTTATTTTCAAGAATAATTAAAGTTTATGCAAGAATAAAATTCCTCAGAAACCATAAGTAGTTCGTGAAAATCACTGTTTAGAGTTGAAATTTGACGTGAAAAATATGGGTAAACTTGTACTTTCTCAATTTGTACAATTATTAAAATTGCATGTAGTCATTAATGGCTATAAAAAATAGAAATTTTAGCACATGATGAGAATTAGAGATTTCCAGAACTTAATTTTGTCGCCCGTATGATTTTTAATATATATATAATACATTTCTCTGACGTCACACTATTGTTCGAACAGTGGATTATTTTTAAGAATCTACAGTTTATTCTTTTGTTCTTGAATATATGAACTTTAACCCTTTACTGTTTTAGGCTTAAAAATGTGTTTTACTTATTTTGGGGCTTTCGTGTCTCGAACCACAGCTGGGCTTTTTAAAGTCTACTTTGACTTTCAAAACTTCCATCTAACCACTCGGCTACGGTGACCACACTACTATTCTCTATAATTAATATATTTGACTCTCGATAGTAAGCTTTGTTAAAAAAAAATATCAACAATTTGTTTAAAGAAGCAATCAATCAATATACAAGACACGATACTTCAGATCTGGCATAATTTATGTTCAGAACTGACGAGTATATGAACTCTTTTAAAATATAGTCTCGCAATGCAAACACAACCAACGAACCGACCGCAACTTAACAAATCAGACAGACCATAGGTGAACATTTGGGACACTTGAAAGACCTTGAAATATATAAATATAAACGGGAATCGAAAGCACGAATGCCGGTAAAATTTTGTTGTTTATTTTTTGTGAATTGTGACTTATTTAGCTTTCTGAACATTGAAAAGGTAAAAATATAAAATGAAAACACTTTTTGTTGATGGAAATGTATTATGTTTTTAAAGAGAATACACTCCAACTTGTAGATTCTTAAAAATAATCAATTCGACCCTGACGGGTTTCGTTGATTATTTTTAGGAATCTACAGTTGGAGTGTATTCTCCATTACTCATTTATTTTTTTAAAGTGATGATGAGACCCCTTTGCAGGTATGAAAATGGTACAATCTGAGGCTCATTTATATATGTATTTGTAATTCTATATATCATTGTGTTAGAACATGATTTTAAAAATCGAAAAAAATCGGAAATAATTCAATTCAA
Source organism: Gigantidas platifrons (assembly GCA_002080005.1). NCBI lineage: Eukaryota > Metazoa > Mollusca > Bivalvia > Mytilida > Modiolidae > Gigantidas > Gigantidas platifrons. The sequence goes on from MJUT01064191.1 coordinate 251,764, forward strand.
TTCAATACTATAGTTTATTCTCTTTTATTTTAAAATAAATATTTAATTGTAATTTTAAGACATAAAAGAACATAAGTCATGTGAGTGTCCATGAAGTGGCTTAGTTCATTTTATTTGTCATTATGAGACCGGTAAATCTGATCAATGAAATCATGAAAACATATTTTGTTTTACTGTCACAAAAAGTAAAACTCTATGCAACAGTGTACTAGATATTGTGCCGTAAACCTTAACATTTTCTAGTTTTTACACTTTACGATCAATTGGGTCGTCAAGCAATGACTCCAACAGTGTCAAGATAACATTTTGTTAATTTCTTCAAAGTTTATATAATTTAGAGTTTGAATTTTTAACACATGATATTTCGTTATACAATCTACATTTTCGTCAAAAATTTTTTTTCGAAATTATATCATCAAAGCAGTTTTTTTTCTCCAATTTCTGTGATTCTAACACTCTATAGTAGAAAATAATTCATTTTGTTATGCAACTTTTTTTTACCTTGATATATTAACCATGTAATGGCAACAAGTAATCAGTATCGTTTGAAAACTGCACATGAATACGAAGACCACGTACCTTTAGAAACGTTTTCGTTAAAGTCTTTGTCCCCTTCTTGAGGGAAAAGGTCAAATATGCCGACGGCATCATTGTCTTCAAGTTTATTTTCTGCTGCCATGAAATAAATAAATAAATAAAAGATTTTATTTGATTTGATTGCTTGGTGTTGTAACGCCACTTTCAACAATATTTCAGCTACATCATGGCGACCAGTTTTAGTGGTGGAGGAAGCCGGAGTACCCGGAGAGAACCACCGACCATGGGCAAGCAACTGGGAAACTTTATCACATGCGGCTGCGAGTCGAGTGCACCCTTTTTTGTAATTTGTAAATAAAAGAATAATATATATACTCAGCAACAAAAGAATCGCACCACTTACGTTTATTTCTTTGGAATGCAAAATTCAGATGCATATATCTTTTAGAATAATTACTGAAATGAACTGGACATAATGTTTCTGGAATCATGAAAATGAAGACTTTCCAAATCTTCAAGTTTTATTTCTCAAAAAATGACATTTTTTCACCAAAACATGAAAAATGATGCCGTATTGTAAAAAAAAATAATGCCACATGTGTCTTTTTGGCAGGAAAGAACGAAAATGACTTTTTTTCTTCCGTTTGCTAATCGATTGTTTTCGTAAACACTCGTTTTGAAAGTTACTGATTTCAGACTTTTGATTTTCGATTTCTTTGGATGAAATCCCAATTGTAACAACAGACGCGCTAATTTCTTCATTAACTGCAAGTTAATTGCAGGCAGGTGCTCAGAATATTCTAGTTTTCAACAACAACAAAATTAACCAGATATTAGAAATTGTGAAAATAATGCAACAGGAAAGAAGTGGTGTATTTCTTGTGTTGCTCAGTATAGATACAGATATTCCACCTGTAGACTGTCGTTTTCTTCTTTTTTTTTCTTCGTGTTTGCTTTTGTTTGTTTTTTATTTGTTTTTTGTCTTTGTTTTGCCCTTTTTGTTTGTTTTACTTTTTATTCTTATAATTTATTCCTTTTTTTTTTTTTATAGAATTGGGGTGATTAATTGATTGTTATTTAACACCAAGATTACAATATTGTATTTATATCATAACAAGAACAAATTATAAATAAATCATGCAGGCAGGCGCTACTAAGCTACCGATAAGCCTGGACGAGACAAATTTTTGTTTATTTATTTTCAATAGCACATTTATTTGTTTATTTATTTTTATTATTTATTTATATATTTCAATAGCACACACATTGAACTGTAATCAGGGGTGGGTCCAAAGGGAGGAGCGCACCCGACGCACCCCTCTAAAATTAGAAAAAATATGATTATTTTTTCATGCGTAAAATCAGGATTTTTCACACGAAATACCCCCAAAAATTGTTTTAAGTGCACCCCCTAACTTGAAATCCTGGATCCGCCCCTGGTATTCTTTGTGTGTTTTAATTTTTTACGTATATTTTGGGGTTTGCTCGATTTCTCGCTTTTTTCAATACATGTAAAATACCTTCATTCTGGAATGTACTCTGAGTTATGAATATGGTATCTTCCGCTAATTCCAAAGCTTGACTCAAAATTTCGTCCGTTTCATACCCATCCATATTGATGACAGTAAATTTCACGTGTATTGAAGCGTCAACCTTGACTTCAGTGAAATCTACTCGCATTTCAAAACACCAGCATACTTCTTTTAGTAAGAGGTTGCTAAAGGGTTTTTCAAAGAATGTAATTTGTTGTATTTTTTAATTGTTGGTTAAACACTTCATACAAATAAAAAATTGAAAGTTTTAAAATATTATATTTCAACCTGGGATGTTTAACAAAGAACCTGGGATGTAAGTTAGTTATACACTTCGGTATACAGTGTTTCTGGATTAGAAACACCTATACCTCAGTGTATAACTATTACAAATCACATGAGTTGACCTCTGGTTTTTATTGGAGTTCATGTTACTGAATCATGTCAATCTTCAGTTTTCTGTGTGGTGATTTTTTTTACGTATGTCTGTCTATCCTATTCTTTTGTCCATTGTATTTTCTGTCCTTTGAGATTTTCATTACCCTACAGGTCTCTGCAAACTTTTTTTTTTTGGAGTGTTTATTTTTCGACATATTTTGATGATTTTTTTATAATCCTAATACATTTGTATATTAAAAATTTGTATGTAGACTGCTATCAGATTTTTATATAACTTTTATGGTTTTCAAGATATCAAGGGGTTAAAAATGGGGTCAACTACCAAAATTTTGAATTCTGTCTGAAATTTCCTGTCTTATTTTCAAACAGATTTGACTTTACACTTATGGTTCCTGATATAAAAAGGATCAAAGGGAACCAAAAGGCTCAGCACCCAAATATTATTTTTTTAGCACACATGGCTGAAAGGCCATGTCAGCTTTTGACTTCCCTTGGCATCCGTTGTCTGTTAACCTTTCACATTTGAATCTTCTCCTCTGAAACCTCTTGGCCAAATGAATATCAAAACTTGGTATGCAACTATGGAAGATCCTCTATAAAGACTGCTCATTTCATCCCAATCCATTAAAGTTTCCTCAAAACAAAATGACAGTTGACCCAAGAATTCTTAAGGTGGAATTCTGATTATTTCAATTGTGTTTCCATTTCATGGTTATAGGTATCATGTCTTAGGGCTATTGATTATTTTCATTTCACAATAAGGTTATGATTTAACAGAGGCTTAGGAATGGACCGGAGAGTGGGGGTGGGCAATCTTTACAGATGGAACTGGAAGTGGGGCATACCTGATCAAGGTTATTCCAGAAACATGTCGTGCGCACTAAACTTGATAATATATCTACATTTATATTGAAGCTGTACATAGTCAACTTGCTGAAGTTGTATCATGCAGCGCATGAATTCACTGTTTATTTTCTTTTATTGTTTCAAATTTTAATTATTCAAAATATGATATAATATGATTGATATCCATTACATGTGATGGAATTTTCACTCAGTCAGGTGTCACATGTCAAGGTTTTTATGTTAACTTGTATGAACCTCTGACAAAATTTTAAGTGTAGTATTTTGGCTAGTAAACAACATGGAGGTATTTGATTGGATGTCATGGTCATGATCGAATGGTAGTTGGATTTACATCTACCTTGCTCATGGTGAGGTGTACTCGATACAACGTTATCTGATAAAGTTTGTCATTGACTTGTGGTAGGTCTGTGGTTTTTTCCAAATAATCCAGTTTCCTCCACCAATAAAACTGACCACCACGATATACATGTACATGTAGCTGAAATATTGTTGAAAGTGGCATTAAAACACGATAACTCTAATCCTTGATTGCATGCTTCTCCATTTCAGAAGACCCGTTCAAAATGTATACTATCATGTACAGTACAAACATTTTGTACATAGATAAAGTCATGTAAAGTTGTTTGAATTTAAATTCATGAATAAAAAAAGACTTCAATAAAAATGTAGACCATATCAAATTTAGTGCTCACGACATGTTTCTGGAATAAAAACCTTCATTGGGTACGCTCAAAATCAAAAGATTGGAAAGCCAAATAATTCAATAAGTCTTTGCCTTTGGAAGCAAGAACACAAAAAAGGTTCAAGCAGGATAGCCAGGGTTATCTATGGTCACCTATTAAAAGTGTTTTGATACGCTACGATTTCCGCATAAAAACGATGTTCGGTTCGTCTTTACCTCCAGTTGTTTGTAGCAGGGCTCATGTCTTATTTACGTTATTTGTGTTTGGTTACATACAGTAGTATCCAACACATATTGTGTTGTGTTTTTGTTTTGTTTTTCTTCGTCTTGTAATAGTTGTATACCCTAATGTTGCTACATGTAGTTTCTCTGGATTGTCCATTTTTGACTGCCCCTTCGGTATTCTCCAACATTTATTTTTATATTACAGCATCAACAGATGATTTAACATTGATACTTGGGATGTCACTCTGTGGAGTTGGTTTATTTGTCATCCTAGTAATTGTACTATTTATATGCTGCAAGAAAAGATCCAAGAAAAAGGTATATTTATTTATTGTCAAATATGGCCAGGGGAGGTTTGTGGTATATACAATGTATGTATATACATTTGTAAGTACAGTGGAACCTGTCTAATCCGACACACCAAGGGACCATGGAAATGTGTCGGATTGTACAGGATGTCGGAATACTCAGGTTTTATTTTACTTAACATAATTACTTTGGGACCATAAATTTTTGTCGGATGTCACAGGATGTCGGAAAACTCAGGTGTCGGATTGCACAGGTTCCACTGTATATGAATATATTTATCCTACACTGGTTCTATTTCAGCAGCCAGATTGCATTGATTGGATAAATTATTGTTATATATACGGCAACTGACCAAGAATTAGATATGGTTTTTCTGGTACCCTAATTCATGTTGAGCGACAGTAAGAAATGGCAGCAGTGTAAGCAGAGACATCACAAAAGAGACCATCAATGACGACTGGAACAACGCTTGTTTCTTATCTTTATAGACAATTTGGCAGTTGTGTTGGGCTTTTTAACATTGCAGTATAAACACAATATGTGTACATTGTCGGAAAGTACCAAATTCATTTGCATTTGCTGCAAAACAAGGCAGAAAAGCTCGCCACAAGCTTTGTTTCTAAATCTTGTACAAATAAATTTTGTATTTTCCTACAATATACGTATATTGTCTATAAAACATGATTTTTATATGAAGTTAATTTTATTCATAATATCAGGCCCATGGCGAGGTGTACGTACTAACTTGTTACTTCTGTATGTGATAAAATTTTGTTAGTGAAATGCAGCATATCTGTGATTCTCTCTGGTTACTCTTGATATTCTCCACTAATAAATGAGGCAATATTGATACCTAGATATACTTATGCATGACTGCTCACTTCCATGGTACAGATACTTCAATAAAGGCTTGTGGTGTTTAACACCACTTTCAACAATATTTCAGTTATATCATGGCAGAGCACTTCAATCAAAAAAAAAAGTTTAGGAAAATTTATGAAAAATTATTTTATTTTAAGCATTTTAACTTTATATTTTTATATTCAGCATGTTCATTGTTCATTTGTACATATATGCAAGTCATTAAAGTTTTGAAGTATCCACCAGAACTTAGAAGTCTGAGTTAAACTTACCACAACATTGACTCTGTAGCCCCTAGCTTTTGATATCTATCTATAACATCATATGTTCTCTAGCTTCTAAGTATCATTTTATGGTTCAAAGCTAAATATTTGGTAAAATATAGGATCATATACAGGATCTTCAATATGGTCTTACTTGAAAAAGTGCATAATTTATAATAACAAATTTAAAATAGATGTACTTAATTTTTTTTCTTTTTTAAGCTAATAATCATGAGAAAAATAAAAATGATAAAAAAAATTGTATTGGAAAAAACATCATCCAGGGCTTTTAATATTTTTCAAATCTACCAGTACTTCACTATTTACAGGCGGTACTTTTTATTAAAATTTGAACCTTTTTCATGAATATCTTGTGCAACACTCTTTAAAATCAGAAGGTACAAAAGGCCATTTTAGGCAGGTAAAAGTACCTGGTACCGCCCCTTATTGAAAGGCCTGACTACCATTTTTTATCTCAATGATTTCTCTTTCATAAACTGTGATGTCATTCTACCGTCTCTAATTCATTTATTTTTGACAATGAGCCAGTTCTATTTGTATTTAAGTTTATAATCAAATCTCTGTTGTTTTTAGCAACAGACAGTAGAAACTGTTCAGATTGGAGACCTATGGGCTAGTAACAGAGGGGATATATCATATGCACCAACCTTTGACTCTGTTTTGGATACAGTCTCAGAATCACCAAAGGTCAAGGAAAAATCAAAAAGAGGTTAGTTTATAAGGGAGACAACTTTGAATATTTTACTTCTTGAGGTATGATTAAACTTGTTTTATTGCATATAATTATTTATTACTTTTTCTTACATGTGAGGTATTATTTTATGTTATATTCAGTGAGTGAAATTAACTGTAGAGTTATAGACAATGTTTATGTAATGTACAGTGAGGTCTATGTAAAATAGAGATTGGTCTATGATACCACAAAATTTAGTTTCACACTCTAATATTATAACCTCACTAAATTAATGCCTGGTAAATTTTTCATTAAAAATTATAATTGCATTGAAATTTGTTTTTGCTAGAAATCTGTTAAAAATGAGTGTATGCCAGGTAACATTAGGATGTATGTATGTCTGTATGAACATCGGATGCCAGAATCCGAAATGAGATGCCATATTATTTTCCGTCTTGAGCAAAGATTTTATTTGTAGCTTCAGTTATTACAAATGTAACATGGAATTGGATAGTGTGTCAAATCACCTGTCAAATAAATATATATCCATCATTTTGAACTATGCGACCAAATTCTCAGTTGACGAGTTGTTTTTGTTGTTAAGTTACCAGTACATTGTCAAAGTGTTTCGAAGTCATTTGATACAATATCACTATTATTGCATTGCAATAATTAAACATACATTTTAAAATGGGGTCCGATTTACAGTTCTTGACATCCGAATATATGACGTACATCTATCCATTCCCACTTGTCAAATTTGATACTACTTTTAACATGCAACTTCTAATTTCCATAAAATATAGACTTAAGTTGTTTATTTACAGCAGATTGGGCCAGAAACAAGAAATATAGAATAGGTATATGTTTTAAAGTTTGTTGTAACATTTTATTTCTTTTGACACTGCTTTAAATTTTGTTCAACATACAATGTTATATATAGTTCAAGTTGATACTTTCTTTGTCTGTTGTCTTATATTCTTTGTGTCAGATTTTTTTTTTGTTTCCTTTTGTTTCATTTTAAAACCTTTTTACAAAATTTTGTGCAGAATTTGACTTATTTGATATACATATAATAATTATAATTTGATTTTGCTTGCTTGATTGGTGTTTCATGCCAACTTTAACAATATTTCAGCTATATTGATTCATTAATTTAATTTTGTTAAGATCAGGAAACTTACCAATATTTAAAGATAAATATAGAATTACATTCTGGTTATGTATTGTTGAAGTTTGGTATATTTTTATGGTGGTAAATAGTTGTATCTATCAACTTCGATAGAAATGTGCAAAACTTTTCTCCATGAAAATTGATAAATACATGAAATAGTCAAACAGTGAGTGGTCTAGTGTTCCAATTAGGATTTTTTTTATTAGATTATACACTGTCTATCGCTCTTGATAATTCTTTTTTTTTTTTTTTACAAAAATAATGGTAGCCATGTTAAAGCTATCTGCAAACTATGACTGCTGGAGTTATTCCCCTGTTTACTTTTGTTGGAAGTAGGGGTGCACCAGTTTCCTATTGACACCTTTTTTGTTTAATTATAAAATCCAAGAATATTTTCATGGAAAGAATTACAATTTTATGAGTAAACCATACCCCAAAATTACATCATATTGTTCAGCAAAAAGTGAAAATAATAATAAGCCTATTTATCATTGTTTAAAATCTGAAGTGTGTCAGGGATCAGTGGGATGTTTTATTTCCTGGGAAAGTCTGTATCAGAATTATTCATGAGATTGACTGATTGATTTAGTGCTGTATCATACTGAAGACAGGTTTATAAGATGTTTTGATTTCTTTATGATTGATTCCCAACACATTTTATAGATTAACATAATTTTTAATTAATTATTCGTGATATTTTAATTATCATTTCTATTAAAACTTGGCAGAAGTAGTAGATATTTTACTTTCTAGTATTGTAAATGCTAAAATCACATCTTTATTATTCTAGTGCATTTGGAAAAACACCAACAATTTGTATAAAAAGTACATATCTGACTTAAATGTGTGTTTTATTGAATAAAAAAAAACATAATGTTTACCATTGTGGTTACCGTGGTTACATTGTAAATTGCATTTTTGTTCCAAATATATATAATAGCATTTACTTAATAATATGTTTACAAAGGAAAGGAACATTACACAACAGATAACAAATTATAATATTTAAAGAAAGGAAGAGGATGTTACGCAAAAGGAGATTTATGGCTGTTCAAAACATAGATATATTTAGTTTTGAAGTTTAGACCGTGTTTACATTAGAGTAAATATAGATCGATCTAAAATAAATCGATCTATTTTAGACCGCTTCCCGTTTACATTGGTTTTTACTAAATCGATCGCGATCGAACTAAAATAAACCGATGCATTTACACTAGGCTTGTAAAGACAAATACACTGACCTAGATAACATCTATTTTTATAGATGGTAAACAGAAAACAGAAATTTCCTGCACCTATTTTCCCCACATATTATCAGGGATAGAATCATGGGTGAATTGGCAGCATTGGAATTGCGTGTGCAGTGTTTTATTTTTAGCTCACCTGACCCAAAGGG
>MJUT01064191.1:261404-274151 GCA_002080005.1 Gigantidas platifrons
CAACAGATTTGAACCAATCTTGGCAGAAATGTTCATTAGATGGTCATATACAAGATTTTTGTTTTTGGCGCTGATCGGAAATCCAACATGGCTGCCAGGGCTCATAATGTGTTCTGATTGGTCGAAATTTTAAAAATCTTCTTGTTAGAAACCACTAAGCCAATTGAATTGTGACTTTACAGGACTGATCATTGGGTGATCCTGTACTAAACTTGTGAATCGTTTGCTGATCGGAAATTCAAGATGGACACCATGACTCGACTTAGTTTTAACATAGGACCTATGGAAAAAATGTTTAAAAGTCTTCTCCTCTGAAACCAGCAAGTCAATTTAAAGCAAACATGGCATGAATGGTCCTTAGGTGGTCAACTTTCAAAAGTATGTCCTGTGAGCCCGACCTCCATCCAAGATTGCCGCAGTCAGCGGACATAGTTTTAACATAGGACCCTATGGGAAAATTGTTTAAAAGTCTTCCCTCTGAAACCAGTCAGCCAATTTAAAGCAAATATGGCATGGATGGTCCTTGGGTAGTATACTTTTAAAATTGTGTCCGGTGACTACTACCTCCATCCAAGATGGCTGCCATGAGCAGACATAGTTTTAACATAGAACCCTATGGGATTTGAATAGTAACTTAGATGTATTCGGCATGCAGACATTCTTAAGAGGACTTAGTTATGTCAGGTGAGCGATACAGGCTCATGTGAGCCTCTAGTTTTCTTCTGTTTTCTTTCACAAGTATTCAATCGTTCTTCTGTTATGAGAAGAAAACATGAGAGAAGCAGCAGATTAATGAGACTGAAGATAAAGGCAAAAGCAGCAAAGATTAAGAATTTATATATTCAGGAAGTTGGTGCAAAGGCGAAAGAAACTATTTATGTGTTTGCTTAATATCACAGGACGTACAGATTCAATTAACAGTATTGTTTCCTCTTGCATCCAAGCCTCTTCTAGGTTGTGCTTCTGCTATTTTTCCAAAGGAAATACATGTGTTGTTTATATTTAACACGTGTGATTTTGGTGCCACGCATGTGCATTTATAGTTTCAGTTTATATTAATAAATATCAGATCGATGTACTATATCGATTCATTTTAGATCAATCTTTTTAAAACCACCTCGAGAAGTGGACTATTTTAGATTGATCCGGAATCGATCTAAGGCATTTACACTTGTGTAAGATCGATCTATTTTGAATCGATATCCCTTGAGATCGATCTAAATCTGCAAGTTTAAACATGGTCTTAGACTTCCTAAATAATGGAAATGTTTAAAATTAAGGTCAGTCTGCCATAGGAACAGGCAGAGTTTGGCTATTTTGAAGGCCATTTGGTTTACTTGCTCCCAAAGACTTTTAAACTCTTCGGCTTTCTAATCTTTTGATTATGAGAGAGATGAAGGTTATTCCAGAAATGTATCCTGCGCTTTAAATTGGATATTTAGGTTTTTATATTATACCAAAGCCCCAATCTTTTTGGAACCAGACTAGGTATATAATCTGTAAAAATATTAAATATAAGACTGGCAGAACTACTTTAATGATGTAACTACAAATTATTACATATAAATGATTCACTCATTGATCATATCTAAGAGCACCTGCATTTACTATCTTAATCTTGAATGATTTGAAAAAGTAAATTACATGTTTTCTTGTGAGAATGTATAATGTTATTTTATGAGATTTAACATAAAAAAAAACCAGAACTCAATCAAGAAATAACAAAAAAGTTGTTGAAAGGAATTAGTCTCGTGTTTCATATGTAGAATATGGTAGCTTTGATGTGACATTTTATTAAACAATCTAAAACAATCTGTGTCACATCTTTTTTTACTTTAAGGATTTTTTCCAAATTTATTACATAAGAAAAATTAAGATATCATATTAAAGAAAATAAAAAAAAAATTATGATTAAATATTCAAAGTAAAGGAATCATGCTTTGAGTACTGTTGAATCTTGTTTATCGTCAGTGATTGGAATTGTTGCCCCAAAAAAATGTTCTGATGTTAAGAAAATGAAAACTTGGTTTCTATTTTGTAGTTTTTATCATCCATATTATACTTTTATGATCACTTTGAGAATTCCAGTTTCCTTGATTAATATAACTTAAATGCCAAGATGTAACTGAAATAATGTTGAACATTTCAAATTTTGCTTTGATCAACATCCAATAAAGGTCTATGATTGTAGTCCAATACTTACCTGGTATGTGTAACAACTAACAAATGATGCTTGGTGGTTTTATATTGTTACAAAAACACAAAAAATATGACAAATATTTCTTTTTACTGGAAAACATGTGCCTTGTATTGACTACGGTACATGATATCAGTGACAGATGCTGGTAGATAAAATGATTCTTAGTTCAGACATTATATGAAATGTGTTGTATTGTTGTTACATTAAAGTTTGCATTCTTTTTCTGTTGCTGCTTTTAAAATGTCTTTATCATTTTGGTTTATTTTTGTGTTATACATGTTCTTTATTTGATTATTATAAAATTCCAAAATTAATTATTAAATAAAATCAGGTTTTTTTTCTTTCTTTTTTTTTCATTTTTATCAATGTGCAGTGTCTATATTTTGTATAAAAGCAAGCAAATATTTTTACTATTTTAGAATTTTATTAAATCCAATTCCTTTTGATCAGTGATGTAACATCTGTTTTATTTTTTGGAAATTGGTTTGTGGTGTTTAATGCCACTTTCAACAATATTTCAGTTATATCGTGGCTGTCAGTTTTATTGGTGGAAGAAACCGGAGTACCAGGAGAAAACCATTGAACTGCCTCAAGTTATTACAAAGTTTATCACATAATGTTGTATTGAGTACACCTCGCCTGAGTGGGATTCAAACTCACAACTTCAGTGGTGATAGCCATTGGCAATATTTTTAGAATGGAAGAGTGATACATTGGTTTGGAACAACCTTTTCTCCATGTACTCTGCTTTCTAATTCTTTGACAATAAAAATTTCGCCAAGATATATAGTATGAAATTTTGTTAGAAGTTGAAGTTTAACACCCATAATCCTGATCTTCATCCTTGGATTAAAAATTCTGAAAAATATTTTTCTGAGTTCATGTATAATTGACAAGTTTGATACTGTATTAAGGTTTAGGTGTATGGTGTTTAACGCCACTTTCAACAATATTTCAGTTATATCGTGATCTCCAGTTTATTGGTGGAGGAAACCAGAGTACTCGGAGAAAATCACTGACCTTGCAAATCACTGAAAACTTTATTACGTAATATTGTATTTAGTATACCTCGCCATGAAATGGGGTTCGAACTCACAACTTTAGTGATGATAAGCTTTGATTGCATAGTTAGTTGTAATTCCAACTCCCATACGACCATGACATTCCCTCAATACTGTATTAAAAATAGTATATACATTGTTGTAGTAAATCACACATAGATAAACCTGATTTTTAATTGAAGAATTTTGAATGTTTTATGGAAGTCAAAAGGTCTCTTAAGTATATTCAATATTGTCATTATGATAAGACATGTACTGATTAATTATTTCATTGTGTTCTTATTTTAATAATTAAAAAGTTTTTCAATATTGCCTGAGGAGTATGTAACAATATATAAAACAGATTTTACAAATTACATAGATTATCTTCCCTTTATGTATGAAGTCCATAGCCCATGGCCTTAAATTGTTTAATAAATCATTTCAAATGTGTACAAATGTTTGGTATTATACATCACATGTTTGATTTAATGTCCTATTAAAACTTACAAATGAAATTTAGATTTTGAAATAGTCTGATTAGTTATAACAGCTGTTATGATTAACTGATAGATACAACATTAGAAATAGTTTGTAGATATCAAAGGGATAATCAGGATCTGTAATTTGAAGAAGGACAGACAATACAATAGCCAAATGAAAAGGGAAACAATGTGAAACAATGGTCTACATAACAATAGACAGAAAACTAAGCATTGAACAATTTATGCAATTTTTACTAGACCCGTGCTTAGACCTGGTGCTTATTGTCCCAGACTGAAAGGGAAACAATGTGAAACAATGGTCTACATAACAATAGACAGAAAACTAAGCATTGAACAATTTATGCAATTTTTACTAGACCGGTGCTTAGACCTGGTGCTTATTGTCCCAGACTGAAAGGGAAACAATGTGAAACAATGGTCTACATAACAATAGACAGAAAACTCAAGATTGAACAACATGAACCCCACAAACAAACAAACCCAGACAAACTCAGGTACTCTGGAAGAGTAAACAGCTCCTGCTCTACAAACAAACCCAGACAAACTCAGGTACTCTGAAAGAGTAAACAGCTCCTGCTCTACAAGTGACACTCATCTTGTTAAGAAAAGTAGACAGGATTGTGACTACTGTACCCACAATTGGAATATTTCCATGGTCGGCCAAAAAGAAAAAAAACTGACAAGGCTTTTTTATTTTTAGAATTGATCTTTAAAGTCGTCAATAAGATTCATCATTTAGGTCTGATCTGACATCCAATGCAAACCTCACAGGACATAATTATTTAACTATTAGATGAAATATCAAAAAGAGACATGACAAGGTCTTTTGAATGATCATTCTGCAGGAAGTATCTGAGGATTATTCTCCTAAAAAGTTCCTGAAGGGCCGTCATGGTTATGATTGTGATAGTATGCTAGTTGGATTTATAACTACATGTGCAATCAGTGCCTATCACCACTAAATCCCGCTCATTGTGAGGTGTACTTAATACAATATCATGTGATAAAGTTTGTCAGTCACTGGCGGCAGGTTGATGGTTTTCTCTGGTTTCCTCCACCAATAAAATTGACCGCCACAATATAACTTAGATATTGTTGAAACCGGTATTGAACACCCTACCCCTAAAAAAGTTCCATCAGTCATCCGATCAATAATGTACCATCAAAAACATATCTTGACAGGATTGATTTGTAGATTGTCTTCAAAGAGATTTCTAATATTATTTTGATCAACATCCAATAAAGGCTTTTGATTGTCTGAAATTTATCAGTTATATGAATTGAAAGAAAAAGAGAAAAAAAACATCCCACAGACATATAATTTTAGTCTGGGTTTTGTTTTTAAATGCTGACACAGGAAAGATTCAAAATGTTTACAACATGTACTGAGAGGTAAAATAACTGGTCTCAACATGTACTGAGAGGTAAAATAACTGGTCTCAACATGTACTGAGAGGTAAAATAACTGGTCTCAACTTGTTCATATTGTATACAACAAAGACATCAAACAAATTAAAATCAATAATTCTACATGTTTGTTATCTTTCTTTACAAAATTCAAGATGTCAACCTGTTTCTTTTTGTTTCAGATATTCTTTACCATGTCTTATACCCATACACAGCTCAAGATGAAGGCCAACTTAATCTAGACTTGGGAGATGTTGTAACTCTGATAGAGAAGAGAGGAAATGGATGGTGGAAAGGGAAAATAAAAGATAAAGAAGGATGGTTCCCTGGCAGCTATGTAGAGGAAACAGAAATAGGAAAAGGTAAGATAAAACCTGGTTCCCTGTCAATTATGTAACAGTGAGTGATTGGTGTTTTATGTGTAGTAATTTTTCATCCATATCAAGGCAAGAACAAGTTACTTTTCATGAGTTGATTCTTTGTAACAGACCAACTCACTGATTTTTCTAGTGATTGATGACTGAAACAATAGTCCACTCAGACACATTACCCTGATTCCAAGCCAACCAATTAACATTCTTATAATGCTGTGTGTTTGGCAGATCAGCAACAAATTCCAATTTTATAGTCTTTCATTTGAGCTGACTTATGATTGAACGAATGTTCTACCTCACTCATGACAAGCACACTATCCAGTACACCACCTAAATGGTTTTGATAGGTTTTAAAGAAGCTAGCGACAGGTAGATAGACAGTTTCATGTACCAGATGTTTTATATCCCAAATATGTTTTACAACTACAAGTAGTCCTCCTCTTATAAGTCTTGTGCCAACAAAAGTTACCTCTCTTATTCATGCCAGATTTCAGATGCATTGAGATAGTAAAATACTACTAAATTGTTGACTTCAAGAGAAGCCATCCCTCTTATAAGGCGAGTTTTCATTGCAGAAGGGGTGGCCTTGTATTAAAAAGAGGAACTTACTGTATTGAAACAAAATGTAGATAAAAACATTATATAATTGTAATTTCTATATATTTCAAGGTTATATTTGTAATTTCTATATATTTCAAAGTTATATTTGTAATTTCTATATATTTCAAGGTTATATTTGTAATTTCTATATATTTCAAGGTTATATTTGTATTTCTATATTTTTGTAATTTCTATATATTTCAAGGTTATATTTCCAACCATCATTTACACAATGGACACTCACCAGTTGGTGTTAGTTCTTTCATGAAAGATCAGGACTTGACACCAAAACTTGCCAAATCAATCAGTAATAGAAACAGTGCTCCAGTATTTTCAGCTGATAAAAAGGTGAGCACATTTTCATGTATCACAATGATTTATTATGTTTGTTGTGTGAACAATGAATTGAAATACCATATTGTGAACTACAGTCAAACCTGCCCATGCCGTCACCTCTATGAAGCAGCCACCTGTGTTAAACAGTCACCTTTTTCTTGTCCTATCATCAGGGTTCCCACGCTACCGGGAAAACTGGAAAAGTCCGGGAATTCGGTTTATACTTTTCACGGTCGGGAAAAGTCCTTGAATTTCACAGAAATCACGAAAATCCGGGGGAAAATCGGGAATTTTATCGCCGGTCAAAGTTCATTTGTAGTACCAAATCTTTTTGGTTATTAGTCTCTTCTTAACACATCTGATTCAGCTGAACGCTTAATGTAACGGCGTTTAGAAAAGCTTGATTAATGTAAATATTAACCTGACGAAATGGCGCGACTTTTAACAGTTTATTCTTTCTTTTTGTCACAAATTGTGTTTGGAGTTCGGGAATTTCTCCCAGACATTAATATCAACTCAAACATTCTCACCGAAGAATCTGTTGTGAACATTTTACAGTCTATAATTGTGAAAAATGTGAAGAAGTTATGTTTAAGTAGAAGAACATTGACGAAAAACAAAAACAGTTTTCAGAAACAACAACAGCCACGTGTGTCGATTTAATTTCAAAATGTACGACATTGGTTGATTTAGATTTGGAGGGATGTTTTTACCTCAGCCCCAGTCAAGTTAGTCAACTTCTTGAGAGTTTGCCAAATTTAACCAGACTCTTAGTATCGCCGAGATGGAATAGAGAACTCCATCTATGGAGAAAAGTTTATGAATCCTACGCCAAAAAAAAAACCGTTGAGGTTGGCAAGGATATCTTTCACGTGTATTTGAAAGCAAATGGTTATAGTACTTCCCACTTCGATCATATGTATACATGGGCACCTTATTGGGCTTGTAGTGACATTATTGAATACGAATCTGCAACTGAGTGTGACCTTTCAGACTCCACAGTGGCATATGCAACCGATTGTGACCTTTCTGACTTAAGACAGTTGTGTTAGAAGAGGTAAAACTATTCATATCTACTGCTGATGACAAGTGGTTTCCCATACTAGTAAGACGAGCTCAATCACCAGTCTAAAGTAACACAGTCGAATTCAAATTATTTGTGTATTTCTCCATAGCCAAAGATGACCCACATAATTGGATGTTCATCAGAGAATTTGTTATGGTATTTACATTAGAGTTGTAAACAAGAACACAATGTTGTAATATAGAATTTGAATTGAATTTTGGTGTTTAATGCCACTTTCAGCTATATTTCAGCTATATCATGGCGACCAGTTTTAGTGGTGGAGGAAGCCGGAGTACCTGGAGAGAACCACCGACCCTGGGCAAGCAACTGGTAAACTTTATCACTTGCAGCTGAGAGTCGAGTGCACACTTTTTGGTAATTTGCAAACCCACGCCGTATTGGTGATAGGCTTGTATGAGTTGTTAGATCCAACGACCTAACTCATTGAGCCACCCGTGCCCCCTTGTAATATAGAGGCACTGATTTTAGAAAATCATAATGAAATTAAATTTTCATTTACTATTCAAACATACAATGTATGCTGAGAAAACTGTACAGCATTTATATGCTTTATGTTAAGGGATTGATTCAGACTGTCTCTTAGTTCATTGGGTATATTTAAGCTGACCTTGAAAAAATGAAGAAAACCCTTGAAAACTCCTTGAAAAGACCTGGAATTTCTTGGACAAAAAAGGGTGGGAACCCTGTATCATGCAAAATTTCATAAGAACTGACCTCACCTGTATTATATGGCCACTTTTTCCTTGTCCCAAAGTTGACCTCTGAAGACAGGTTTGACTGTATGCCCTATCTACCACTGGGCGCCCGTCGTCTGTTGTTAGCTTTTTGCATTTTAATCAACTCCTCTAAAACCACTGGGCCAATTTGAACCAAACTTTGGTGGAATGGTCCTTGGGTGGTCCTCTTTCAGAATTGTGTCTGACACCCCCACCAACCAAGATGGCTGCCATGACTAAAAATAGAAAATTCAGCAAAAAATCACTTAAAAATTATCTTCTCTGAAACTGCTGGGCCAATTGGGCCCAAACTATGGTGGAATGGTCTTCAGATGGCCCTCTTTGAGAATTGTGTCCGACGACCCCGGCCGCCAACCAAGATGGCCGCCATTACTAAAAATTGAAAATTTGGCAAAACAAAATCACTTAAAAATTATCTCCTGAAACTACTGGGCCAGTTGGGCCCAAACTATGGTGGTATGGTCTTTAGGTGATCCCCTTTCAGAATTCTGTCCGACGACCCCGGCTGCCAGCCAAGATGTCCACCATTACTAAAAATAGAAAATTTGGCAAAAAATCGTATGTTTCCGTGCAATAACTTTTATTCCAGTTGACCTATTTCCATGGAATTTTAATATAATGATCCTAGCTACAAAATAAAACCTGGGATTGAAAATGGAGGGTCTGTCTCCACCCATTTGGAAGCTAGAGGCCCAAAGGGGCTGAAATTGGTATTTTCATACTGTTGGGTATAGAACGTTTATTTTTTGTCTGATTTTGATGCAGTTTTTTCTTTAGATTGCTTACTAAATTATCTTTCAGTTATATGTCAACGGATTTGACTACATAATCTTCCATATACTTGGCAATAATTATGGCTTTTCTTTTTTGGGGCCAACTTTGAGCCAGGGAAGCGATTACAGGCTCCTAGGAGCCTCTAGTTATTAATTTTTAACAATTACTAATGACTCTTTACATATACTATGTTATAATGGCAACAATCAATACAAATGTTTATAACACAATTACAGAAATTGATGCAAATATAAATATCTAATACATGTATACAAATATTATAAATATCTAATACATGTAGACAAATATTATAAATATCTAATACATGTAGACAAATATTATAAATATCTAATACAAGTAGACAAACATTATAAATATCTAATACACGTAGACAAATATTATGAATATCTAATACATGTAGACAAATATTATAAATATCTAATACAAGTAGACAAATATTATAAATATCTAATACAAGTAGACAAATATTATAAATATCTAATACATGTAGACAAATATTATAAATATCTAATACAGG
This sequence comes from Gigantidas platifrons, assembly GCA_002080005.1. Taxonomy (NCBI): domain Eukaryota; kingdom Metazoa; phylum Mollusca; class Bivalvia; order Mytilida; family Modiolidae; genus Gigantidas; species Gigantidas platifrons. The sequence goes on from MJUT01064191.1 coordinate 271,004, forward strand.
TAGACAAGGCAAGGTTGTGGCGATTGATGCCACTTTCAACAATATTTCAGTTATATCATGGAGGAAACCGGAGAAAACCTTTGACCTGTCACTAGTCACTGACAAACTTTATCACATAATGTTGTATTGAGTAGGAGCAGGATTCGAACTCACAATGTTAGTGGTGATAGCCATTGATTGCATAGGTAGTTGTAAATCCAGCTATCATATGATCACGACCACGACAGCCCCTGTACTTTTATAAACTAGTGATATAAATTCATTCATGTGATACTTATATTTGTTACATATTCAACAGTTTCATATCATTGTTGTTAATAAATATAAATATGTAAATTACACAATGATTAAAAAACATTTAATTTATTATACAGGTATTAGGGAAAGAGGTTTCAATACCCAAGGTACCCACGCCTACATCATTTCCATTTGACAGTCCTCCACCCAGTAAACCAACGTCACCATTTCATATCACTGGTAGTTATGGGAAGGCTAGATCAGACAAAGTTGGTATGTATTACTGTACAGTCAAATCTTGTTATCTTGAACCCAGTAATATCGTTTCCCTTGATAAATGGAAATAGAATTTGGTCTCATTGTAGTTACTTATAGTTTGAGTTATCACTAATAACTGGAATCCAGTAGCCTACCTCTTATTCTAATAAGGCAAGATTTCAGATGATGCCCCTTACATTGTAGAGACCTTGTAGAATGCAATACAGCCATTTATCAAGTTAATTTGTTTGGATCGGTTTTATTGGTGTCAAAAGCCAGGAATTCCTTTAGAAACCATCACAAGTTTTAAATTACTGGTGAATTTTCTGACTTAGGTACAAATCAAAGCACACCTCAAATTTAACTGGGCATCAGCTTACAATATTTTGAATGATTGATCATGTTAACCTTTACACTCTGAAGTTCCTTTGTGTTGTCATTGGCAATAAGAAAATATGTCTGAAAGCACTGCACACCATCCAGGGTGGCTGATACTACTAAAACAATTATATCAAAATTTCCTTAAATTAAACATTTAAGGAAATTTTGATATAATTGTTTTCATGTTTTAAACATTAATTGAGTGATTTAACGAATGTATGTAATGTATGGGTTTTTTTTTTGGAACCAGTAATACAACTGATGAATGATAACTGGTTACTGGGAACCTCTGGATTATTGTTTTTTTTTATACATGTTTTTCATTTTGAGTTCTTTATTTTAGATGGGATACGATTCCTTACATTATTCAAACATGAGCCAAATTTTTCTAATGAACTAAAAATAGAACCAGGAGACATAGTAATTGGCATCGAAAAGGATATGAATGGATGGATGAAAGGAAAGAGGGAAAAATCTGGAGAGATTGGAATGTTTCCTGCCATATATGTTGAAGAAATTACACAGGTATTTATGAGAAGATGAAACTCTAGAAGAGCTACAGTTAAATGTTTACATGTAAGCGTACTTTTATCCCGGTGTGTAGAATTTCCGGTGAGGGTTAGCATGGAAAAAATAACCTAGTGCAATAATTCCTCTGGAAATTATACACTAGTGTAACTTGTCCTCTGGAAAGAACACACTGTTACATATACATCTATCATATTTGACACAGATACATTATGGAAGGAAGTTGAGGGGGTTATGGATTATGGTGATTAACACACTTTCAACAAATTTTCAGTTTTATCGGTGGAGGAAACCAGAGTACCTGCAGAAAGCCACCGACCTATCATTCGTCACTGACAAACTTTATTACATAATATTGTATCGAGTATACCTCACCATGAGCGGGATTCTAACTACCATGACGTCCCCAAATAAAGTTGATTGTTCATTTATTTATCCATTGACCTGATACAAAGTCTTGTACTATATGTAATGGGTACAGTCAAACTTGACTTAGCGACCCCCTCTGTATAACGACTTCCTTTGTTGGCCGACCTTATTTATTCCTCCCCAGTGTTTTCCCGTGCATTCGACCTTTATATAATGACCCACTGTCTAACGCGACTAACGACTGTGTTCTTTGGGTAAAAATCCTTCATATAACGACTATTAGAAGATTATTATCAAACCGGAAGTTAGATAATAAATAAACAAACACAGTCCCAACTTTGGAAAAATTTCCGTTTTGCCCAGCTGATGCAGCAATTGTTGCCAATATCCCTCTAGCTGATATTTGCATGATCTACTGACAACATCTCACATTTCGGCGACTGATTAAAGTTTGAAAACATTTTGTCAGGAAATTTCATTCTTCTAATCATAATGATTAATTCTAATTACGATAACAATAGCTGTTGAAAGAAAGTAAAAAACTCGATCATTTAATATAATTATTAGTTCACCTGGACCAAAGGTCTATGTGAACTATTGTCATTATTTGGCGTCCGTCGTCTGTCGTCTGTAAACTTTTCACATTTCAAGCTTCTTCTCCGAAACCACTTGGCCAATTGGAACCAAACTTAGCAGGAATGTTCCTTGGATGGTCCTCTACAAATTTATGTTTTTCGCTCTGATTGGCTGAAATTTCAAAGATCTTCTTCTCTGAAACTAATGACCTGACTGAACCCAAACTGTAAACGAATGATCATTGGAATGTCCTTTACCAAGTTTCTGTTTTTTATGCCGATCGGAAATCCAAGATGGCCGCCACCGCAGGATATAGATTAACATAGGACCCTATGGGAAAATGTTCAAATGCCTTCTTCTCAGAAACTACAAATATGATTAAAGCCAAACTGTACATGAATGTTCATTGGATGGTCCTCTACAAATTTAGGTTTTTTGTTCCGATATGAAATTCAAAATGGCAGCTACGGCAGGACTTAGATTAACATTAGACCCTATGGAAAAAATGTTTCAAAATGCTTCTTCTCTAAAACCACTTGGACAATTGAAACCAAACTACCCAGGAATGATCATTGGAAGGTCCTCTACAACATTTTTGTTTTTTATGCAGATCGGAAATTCAAGATGGCCGTCGCCGCAGGACATAGATTAACATTGGACCCTATGGGAAAATGTTCAAATGCCTTCTTCTCAGAAACTACAAATATGATTAAAGCCAAACTGTACATGAATGTTCATTGGATGGTCCTCTACAAACTTTAGGTTTTTTGTTCCGATATGAAATTCAAAATGGCGGCTA
>MJUT01064191.1:281438-297527 GCA_002080005.1 Gigantidas platifrons
CTTGGCAGAAATGTTCATTAGATGGTCATATACAAGATTTTTGTTTTTGGCACTGATCGGAAATCCAACATGGCTGCCAGGGCCCATAATGTGTTCTGATTGGTCGAAATTTTAAAAATCTTCTTGTTAGAAACCACTAAGCCAATTGAATTGTGACTTTACAGGACTGATTATTGGGTGATCCTGTACTAAACTTGTGAATCGTTTGCTGATCGGAAATTCTAGATGGACACCATGACTCGACTTAGTTTTAACATTGGACCTATGGAAAAAATGTTTAAAAGTCTTCTCCTCTGAAACCAGCAAGTCAATTTAAAGCAAACATGGCATGAATGGTCCTTAGGTGGTCAACTTTCAAAATTATGTCCTGTGAGCCCGACCTCCATCCAAGATTTCCGCAGTCAGCAGACATAGTTTTAACATAGGACCCTATGGGAAAATTGTTTAAAAGTCTTCCCTCTGAAACCAGTCAGCCAATTTAAAGCAAATATGGCATGGATGGTCCTTGGGTAGTATACTTTTAAAATTGTGTCCGGTGACTACTACCTCCATCCAAGATGGCTGCCATGAGCAGACATAGTTTTAACATAGAACCCTATGGGATTTGAATAGTAACTTAGATGTATTCGGCATGCAGACATTCTTAAGAGGACTTAGTTATGTCAGGTGAGCGATACAGGCTCATGTGAGCCTCTAGTTTGTTTTTTAATGGAGGAAGTTCATGTAACATTTTGTGTTTGACTTAAGAAATCATTATATTGTATTTACAGGCCATTAAACAAGACCAGGTGAATTTGTGTTCTGTTTTCACTTTTGTGTCTCCTATAAAGGGACTATTTATTGTTCACATTTCTGTCCCCTTCAAAGGGGGGTTAACTCACTTACTTTTGATGTTTTTATTTTATTTGCATGCATTTTGTTGTTACCGTGAATACACAGTATTTTATTTAGTACATGTAACATACAAATATTTGACCCTACAAATTACACTTTTGAATGATGGATATTTCTGTCAAAAAAATGTACATTATGTGCATAAATTTGTTATTTAAGTTTTAGTACTGAGATATAAGTTAAAGTTACAATGACATAAATCTAAAATTAGGCTGATGAGTTTTTTTTTTTTAATTCAAATTAAACAAATGTATATTTCACATATCTTGATCAGAATGACTTGTGAATTTTGTGAAACATTCTTGATATATACCTGATAGGGAAACCAAATATGTCTACATGATTGTACTCACCCCTACATTAGATCTATATACATACTATTCATATTCTAGTTTTATTTGTTGTTGATGGTGGTAAACAGTAATAAATGTTCACAGTATGGCCTATTTCACAGCGAGTGCTAATAAATTGTACTTTAATGATAATGTATGTACATTGGGTTTATCATGCAATGTCAGTAACTTCAAAACAACAGCCAAATATTACTGAATAGAGCAGAAACAAGCTTTGTTTAATTGTTTTCAAGGGTGTTTTCTATCAGGTCAGTGCTTATGCTGTTTCTGTTTCTTACAGTTTGCTCTACATGAATTAGGCATGAGAAAAAACTTTGTTAGGTCTATGACTAAATAACCCTGAAGTTTATTACTCACCTTCACTAGTACTCAAAATCTCACAATTGCAGGATAAAGAGATATTCTTTATTCTTGTCAAGGAAAAGACGATTTATTTTGAGATAGACAAGAATTACATGTATGGCATCATTGACATGGTTTTATAGCTTTTATGCTCTACTGGTCACCTATATATTATGAAAAGAAAGTTTTAAACAGTGATGTTCATCAATTCCACCAATAACAAAACGAACAATCACCTTTCATCTTAACTGAATTTACTGAACACAAAAGAAGACCACAGCATATGATGCTGGAAATCAGGTCCTGGCTTGAGACAGGCACAAAAATGTTTATGGGATAGCAACCCTCCCCTCTTGATAACTGGATCTCTAACGACAATTACATACATAAACATGTTTGACTACATTTTGTATAAAGGTGTACTTTATATAACTTTTATGTGATAAAGTTTGTCAGTGATTTACATGCTGTCTTATTTTCTGTTGGTACTTTGGTTTCACCACCAATAAAGTTTGTCAGTGACTAACATGCTGTCTTATTTTCTGCTGGTACTTAAGTTTCACCCACCAATAAAGTTTGTCAGTGATTTACATGCTGTCTTATTTTCTGCTGGTACTTTGGTTTCACCCACCAATAAAGTTTGCCAGTGACTTACATGCTGTCTTATTTTCTGCTTGTACTTTAGTTTCACCCACCAATAAAGTTTGTCAGTGACTTACATGATGTCTTATTTTCTGCTGGTACTTTGGTTTCACCNACCAATAAAGTTTGTCAGTGACTAACATGATGTCTTATTTTCTGCTGGTACTTTAGTTTCACCCACCAATAAAGTTTGTCAGTGACTTACATGCTGTCTTATTTTCTGCTGGTACTTTGGTTTCACCGACCAATAAAGTTTGTCAGTGACTAACATGATGTCTTATTTTCTGCTGGTACTTTGGTTTCACCCACCAATAAAGTCTTGTCAGTGACTTACATGATGTCTTATTTTCTGCTGGTACTTAGGTTTCACCCACCAATAAAGTCTTGTCAGTGATTTACATGATGTCTTATTTTCTGCTGGTACTTAGGTTTCACCAACCAATAAAGTTTGTCAGTGACTTACATGATGTCTTATTTTCTGCTGGTATTTTGGTTTCACCCACCAATTAAGTTTGTCAGTGATTTACATGATGTCTTATTTTCTGCTGGTACTTTGGTTTCACCCACCAATCAAGTTTTGTCAGTGACTTACATGATGTCTTATTTTCTGCTGGTACTTTGGTTTCACCACCAATAAAGTTTGTCAGTGACTAACATGATGTCTTATTTTCTGCTGGTACTTTGGTTTCACCCACCAATAAAGTTTGTCAGTGACTAACATAATGTCTTATTTTCTGCTGGTACTTTGGTTTCACCCACCAATAAAGTTTGTAAGTGACTTACATGCTGTCTTATTTTCTGCTGGTACTTTAGTTTCACCAACCAATAAAGTTTGTCAGTGACTTACATGATGTCTTATTTTCTGCTGGTACTTTAGTTTCACCAACCAATAAAGTTTGTAAGTGACTTACATGCTGTCTTATTTTCTGCTGGTACTTTGGTTTCACCAACCAATAAAGTTTGTAAGTGACTTACATGCTGTCTTATTTTCTGCTGGTACTTTGGTTTCACCAACCAATAAAGTTTGTCAGTGACTTACAGGTTGTCTTATTTTCTGCTGGTACTTAAGTTTCACCCACCAATCAAGTTTGTCAGTGACTTACAGGTTGTCTTATTTTCTGCTGGTACTTTAGTTTCACCCACCAATAAAGTTTGTAAGTGACTTACATGCTGTCTTATTTTCTGCTGGTACTTTGGTTTCACCCACCAATAAAGTTTGTCAGTGACTTACATGATGTCTTATTTTCTGCTGGTACTTTGGTTTCACCCACCAATAAAGTTTGTCAGTGACTTACAGGTTGTCTTATTTTCTGCTGGTACTTTGGTTTCACCCACCAATAAAGTTTTGTCAGTGACTTACATGATGTCTTATTTTCTGCTGGTACTTTAGTTTCACCCACCAATAAAGTTTGTCAGTGACTAACATGATGTCTTATTTTCTGCTGGTACTTTAGTTTCACCCACCAATAAAGTTTGTCAGCCCCTTACAGGCTGTCTTATTTTCTGCTGGTACTTAAGTTTCACCCACCAATCAAGTTTGTCAGTGACTTACATGATGTCTTATTTTCTGCTGGTATTTTGGTTTCACCCACCAATCAAGTTTGTCAGTGATTTACATGCTGTCTTATTTTCTGCTGGTACTTTGGTTTCACCACCAATAAAGTTTGTCAGTGATTTACATGCTGTCTTATTTTCTGCTGGTACTTTGGTTTCACCCACCAATAAAGTTTGTCAGTGACTTACATATTGTCTTATTTTCTGCTGGTACTTTGGTTTCACCCACCAATAAAGTTTGTCAGTGATTTACATGCTGTCTTATTTTCTGCTGGTACTTTGGTTTCACCCGCCAATAAAGTTTGTCAGTGACTTACATATTGTCTTATTTTCTGCTGGTACTTTGGTTTCACCCACCAATAAAACTGACCACCTTGCATTAAATGCTGATAATATTATTCCTATCAACACGTACAACACAATTTCACAAAAAGGATACATTGAAATCCATTGGTAGACTTGGCGGTAATGTACCTGAAATATTATTGTTATTGTTTTTATCTGCGTTTTTTGTTGTTCCACAGTCTTTGTATGTTAATGATTCACAAATTATAAAATTAATACAAGACTTTGTGCATTCAGTTTATATGACTTATAAAATTTGTATTGATATCTTCAAATATGTGCTTGCAGTGGAATGATTCAGACTTTGCCTGATGTTACATTTCAAAGGGGAATTTTCCTGTACCCTCAACTGCACATTTTTGTTTTTTTTATTATAACAAGGTTTTCAGTGTTAAGGGGGATAAAGGAAAAGTGTTTGGTATGTTTTGGTGAATTTTGAATACCTTATGACCAGCAATGAATAAACATAATAATCAGAATAAATACAATAAACTCTACACCCTATAAGGAACCTCAATTATTGGTCTACTGTGTACATAGAAAAAAAATCATGATACAGATAGAAACATGCTATAGACCAGTATTGTATATGTTTGAGCATTAGATTCCTTCAGTTTTAGGTTTGTCAGTAGAATAAGCTCATGACCAGATAAATTTAGTTCATTAGACAAATCACACTGTATATGTAGTGATATGATTAAAAGCATTTTGATTTGATCTTGTAGAATTCACAATTGTTTGAGGCATGAAATTTTCTTGGAAATATTGAAGAGATTTTAAATGTTATTTAATAATAATGCACAACTAAAAGATGCTATTGATGATGAATTTTCTTCCCTCGCTGCGCAGCGTAGCCCTTTATTGAAGTAGTAATAACTACCTCAGATGGATTTTATGCAAAGGAAGTAAATATTTTTTCATAAGCAGATCTATTTCTGAACTCCTTCACTATTTATTGTTTTGTTTAAACATTCAATAATAGTTGATGGTATAATTACATAAAATCATAGTTTCATTCCACCAAATTACTATTATTTTATACAACAATATTGTTGAAACATATGCCAGCTCACTTTCATTTTCAGTAAGAGCATGAAGAAGTATATAAATTTACATCAGTATGTACATGTACCATACACAATCAATTACGGTAATTGTGCACGATAAATTGTAGAGAAATTTTTTGTGTACTTGTCCACAGTCTAGGAACCTGTATGCCTGAAATCTCTTGACGTGCTCTTCTGTAAACTGCATTACGGTTTCGGTGGAAATCGACTGTCCACACTTTCAAGGCAGGCAAGTTTTTCGGAATTTATTATCGACAGATACAATGTATCTGTGTAAAAAAGTTACAGAATGTACATGATTCATTCCTCTAACGGACGCTAAAGTTTCTTTGGATAAAATAACGCAACAAATTCAGAATGGAATATCAAACGTTTGTTTTTACTACCAGAAAAGGTAAAAAAAAATCAATTTTTTTATGCCTAAGTGGCTTCCAATTTAGACTGTATTTGCATGGATAGTTTTGGATGTGAGAAGCATTCTTTTTGCAAATAAGTGATAAGAAAACATAATTTTTCCTACTGAAAAATTGGATTGAAAAAATGAATGTGCTGTCGGCTGTTTGCTGTAGCTGTGTATGTCTGTTTGAGGTCGCGTTTGAAAACTGTCTGTACCCTGATTGACGTGCTAAATTTGTATTTTAAAATGTCTATTTATTTAGCAATGCTGAGGTATTCATATCTGTAATTTTGCATAAACTGTGTTCATATCTATTGACATTACCAACACAAGTATCAGGAATATTATTCAAGGATAAAGGGTCAAACGGGACAATTTTATTTTAACCTTGTTCAAAAGAACCTGTTAAAATGGTAAATATGACGCTATATGACTAATACATTAAAAAAGCAAAGATGCAGTCCTTGCGTCAGTCAATCATACGCATTCTGTCAAGTTTTTGGAATACAGGTTATTAGAATTTAATGAAAACATAGAAAAACTTACCTGCTGTGAAAGTGTAAGGTGTCGAATTCCACCGAAACCGCAATGCAGTTTACAGAAGAGCACGTTAATAAGCGATTTCAGGTGTACAGGTTCCTAGACTGTGTTGTGAGAAGAGTTTGAAGATAGAGAATCTGTAAATTGGAGAAGGACAGAAAACACAATGGCCAAAAGAAAAAGGACAACAATCTACAAATCATTACACATAAAACTAAGGATGGAGTAACACAAATCACACTCAAAACCGAGAGATGAACTCATATTTATTGAAATATATTGCATTATCCTATATGCGAGATAGAGGATTACTTGAAACAAACATATTGTACACATGTATGTACTCACCAATAATACAATATTTGTAATTTTCAGATGGTTGAAGATGAAGTGGATGGATCTTTAACAAGGGACATAACTCAAGAAGGGGACACTACTCATGATCACATCCCTGAGAGTACTGTGATACATGATAAACCTTTAGAAGCATCAATAGTGAAAGACATTGCAGCATTGTCACCAATCAAACCACATGGTGGTAATAAGTCAGATGATGAGTTATCACAAAAATCGGTAGATTCTGTTGAGAAGAAGGTCAAAAGTTCAAATAGCGTTGTAAAAGACTCGCCAAAAAAAAGTAAATTACCAACAGCTCTAAGGCCATCAAGGCCAGCTCCCCCTCCACCTGTTCAACATCACTCCACACCTGAATCAAAAAGCAATTTAATGGACAAATTCAATAAAACAAAGGAAAAAAGCTATTTGACGAAAAATAACAGCCTTATTCAAAAACCTGAAGTGCCAAAACGTTTTATTAAGCCCAAATTACGTAAAGTGCCTAAAAAGAAAACAAAAGCTGGTAATGAATCTGAATTGTGTAGAAGGAAGGTGAGGTCGCCACCACCACCTCGACCTGATCCGCCAAAATTATTGAACAGAAAAATATCATTTAATCAAAGTGAGAGTCTTGTGCAGGATGTGGATGATTCAAATTGTACTCAAAATATTTCTCATTCTGAAGTCAGTGATAGCGTTGATGAAAATAAGAATGATGCAAATAACGAAATCGTTGCTAATCAAGAAGATAATCAGGACATGACCAGTTTCATGGAGAATTCTGTAACTATTGACAATAGCTTCGGCAAAATGTCAGGATTGACAACTTTATCTAGTAGTGTACCAGGGGAGAGAACTCAAGATCAATCAGGATTTACAAATATTTCTGCTATGAATGTATCAGATATGAATGATTCAAGGAATATATCAAACAGACATGATTCTGTAGACAATAGTCAGTCAGCTGATGTCATTGATCAACCTGCGAATGAAAGTAAGACCAATGAATCTGTTGTTTCTGAGGATAATTATGTGGACAAGCCGATTGTTAATGGCAATCATATATGTAATAGCCCTGATCAGCAAGATGACAATAATCAAAAACATACTCAAAAATCTGAAAGCCGATTACCGTGTAAACTACCGCAACCTAAATCACATAGTGTAAGGAGTAATTCTCCTAAGCCTTCATTAGTTCCGAAATCACAGAGTTTAAGGGGTACTTCGCCAAAGCCTCCTCCTGTAGCTCCAAAACCAAATAGAGCATTGTTGAATCGCAATTCCCCAATGAGGGAACCCGTATACAGTGAGGTCGGTACCAGTTTAGTTGGTGATGATGTGATGGATGGGGATTGTTCTAAAATTGATCTATATAAACGACCATTGAGTCCAATCTACAGTAAAATAGATAAAAAATATATTGTGCCAAATAAAATAGACCCGATAATTTCTTCAGAAGGTAGCAACTTCTATAATGGTGGTTTTGAATTGAATGATGAGCAAAAACCTTCAAATGGAGTTAATAATGGTGGTTCTGAATTGTGTAGTGAACAAAATCCTTCAAATGGAGTTAATAACAATTTACCACCTGGTGAGAAAGATGCAGGGGAGGAAATTGTTTCTGCTGATAGGAAAGACAGTGATTCAATAACAACTCCAATTCAAGGACCTAACGGAGAGACTAACAACAGGTCCAATTCTATTGATGATGTTGAGAAAAAAGATGGTGGCTCAAAAACAACATCTATTCCTGGACCAGCGAGTTCATATTCAAGTAATATTCCTAAAAGAGCTACTACAAGTCCGGCTTTGAAGAAAAAATCAATTTCAAGTTCAATTCCTAAACCTAACTTTAGTCCTGTCGTAAAACATGAAAATGATTCTCATGAAGTGAGTGTGACTGAAAAAGACTCGGTAGTGAAGCCTGAGAGGCCATCACGACCACCACAAGTTGTCAGACAAAGTAGTCTGCCTAGTGCCTCGCCAAGTAGGTTACCAAAAGTTGAAAAATCAAAAAGCTTAAGATCTGAATCCCCGAAAATGGGCACTAAGCATCAGAGACAAAAAATGGCAAAAGATGTCAGCAAAATTCCAAGTGGTATTCCTCAAAGTCCCAAACAAAAAACTCCAAATCCAAAGGGATCTAGATCTTCTAATACAGGTTCTAGTCCTTCAAGACTGCCTAGGAAAGCTGTCAACGGTATTGTTAGTCCCAAACCTAAAAGGCCACCACCTCCCACGTCTCTACCTAAATCATCGAGGAACGACAGCCGACCACTCGATGATTTTAATACCGAAAATCACATGTCTGAGGAAGGTCATCTACAGATAAATGATGTCGAAAACAGGTAATGTATTTACTTTATATTCTGTTAGTTATGACGTGTATCATGATATTGTTCATATTTTTATTTTGAATTCAAAGATATTTGACTTTGTTGACTGACACTGTGGTAGTGGAATGTTTTAATTCAAAATATTTTCTGTAATCAGGCAATGTAATATTTTATAACTCAAGGGGAAAACATTTGAAAATGTTTTATTTATCATACAGAACAATATTTGAAAAATGTTTTTATTATCCCCTTGCCAACGAAGTTGCGATGGGATATAATAACGCTACCATCCGTCCTTCCGTAACATCCTTGTGAACACTCTAGAATCAACATCCTTCAATGGATTTTGACCAAACTTGGTACATACTTAGTCCTTAAGGGATTCTGGAGCCCTATTGATTTTCAAGGTCAAAGGTCAAGACCACCGGGTCAAATCTTTACCACGTAATATCCTTGTGAATACTCTAGAATCAACATCTTTCAATGGATATTGACCAAACTTGGTACATACGTAGTCTTTAAGAGAATCTGGAACCCTATTGATTTTCAAGGTCATAGGTGAAAGATCAAGGTCACTGGGTCAAATTTGTACCGTGTAATTACCTTGTGAACACTCTAGAATCAACATCCTTCAATGGATTTTGACCAAACTTGGTACATGCTTAGTCCTTAAGAGAATATGGAACCCTATTGATTTTCAAGGTCATAGGTCAAGGTCACCAGATCAATTTTTTACCACATAACATTCTTGTGAACACTTCAGAATCAACATCCTTCAATGGATTTCGACCAAACTTGGTACATACTCAGTCCTTAAGAGAATCTGAAACCCTATTGATTTGCAAGGTCATAGGTCAAAGGTCAAGGTCACCAGATCAAATTTTTACAGCATAACATCCTTGTGAACACTAGCATCAACATCCTTCAATGGATTTTGACCAAACTTGGTACATACAATGTACCTAGTCCTTAAGAGAATTTGGAACCCTATTGATTTTCAAGGTCATAGGTCAAGGTCTCCAGGTCAAATTTTTACCATGTAACATCCTTGTGAATACTCTAGAATCAACATCCTTATTTTGACCAAACTTGGTACATACTTAGTCCTTAAGAGAATCTGGAATCCTATTGATTTTCAAGGTCAAAGGTCAAGGTCACTGGGTCAAATTTTTAGGCGAGGGGATACGCCACGCTTTGCATTGCCCTTGTAATTTTTGTTGTTCTATGATTCTGTTATTACAATGGGTTAATTAAGAAATTGAAGAAAGGGTTATGGGTTTAGTGTTTAATGCCACCTTCAACAATATTTCAGTTATATCGTGGATGTCAGATTTATTGGTGAAGGAAACCGGAGGACCCGGAGAAAACCACTGACCTGTCGCAAGTCACTGACAAACTTTATCACATTATGTTGTATCGTGTACACCTCGCCATGAGCGGGAACCGAACTCACAACTTTACTGGTGATAGGCACTGATTGCACAACTACCATACGATCACGACCATGACGTCCTCCCCCATTGGAGCAAACCATAGTGGCAATTAGTACTGGGTACATGCCACTACTATATGATCATGGTCAAACAGACATCGCTTTGAAATTAACAAAATGTTTATTTTCACAAGATAAAAAAGAACATCTTTAGACAGTATAATTGTTCTTAAAATTTGAGATTTTTTTTCCAGACAAAACACAGGAAATTTACTTAAAAGAGCCAAGGCATCCTATAGTCCTATGAACAAAGAAGAATTGTCATTTGAAGAAGGATGTTTTATCAGAGAAATCAGTCGGGTAATTTTTTTTCTAAACCTTGATGATGTTTTGTTGTTAGATAGCAAACATATTTCTATCTTTGTTCCATGCTAGTAGTATATGTACAGTCCAGCTGCACTGGCTAAAGACAGTCCAATCCTACATCCCAACAGTTCTTCCAATACTGAAAATAGAACTTTCTTAAAATAAAAGAAAGTTTATATATTATATTTTAAGCTGGAATGTACTATAGCTACATCACAATATTTGAAAAATGTTTTTGTAATTTTTGTTGTTATATTTTTGACACAACATGGTAAGTAGTTTTCATTTCCAACCATTTCAACTGACTTGATACTGGGTGATACAGAGTATAGGAAAAATACTTCATTTTTTGTGGGGGGTTTATTTGAATGTTGTTTTTTTTTGGTTCTTCTGTTTTCATTTTGAATCAACCTTATCATTCCATACATTACAATTTCAGGATGAGGAGACTGGTATGTGTGTAGGGATGTTACCTAATGGTGAAACAGGAGTATATCACAAAAGTTATGTAGACAATTCTGTTAATGAGCAACAGAGTGTGGTATGACACATCATGAAGAAATCTATAACGAAGAAAATTCACTCACCATGCCTCAAAGAATGGAGTGTTCAGTTATATTATTATATAGTAGTGAACCGGATATAGAATGGAAATAAGACTAGAACCTCTTGTCCTGTTAGAATTCTCATAAACGACAATAACATATTTTGTTATAACCTCCATTTTGTTTACCTCACCAGGTAACCTCTCCTAGCCTAGTAAGGTAAAGGTATTGCTTTTAAGGCAGCTGTATCAAGAATTAATTAGTCATGTGACTGTTTGTCTTTAAGGGTTTATCTGATATCTGTTTATATACAGTAGTTTATGTTACAATGTAACTTGCCATATTTTATATCCAAAAGACAATTCTTTACAATTGTTGGTCTGAATACCAGTGGACCTCTGGTTAGTTGTAATTCCCAGCAGATGTTTCAGATTTGTAAGAAGTTATTTACACTACAGCTGTTTGTTATATAGGTTATTTTTTAATCAGATTATCAATACAGATATTACTGTTTTATTTTAGCCAATTTTCTGAAACAGATTTAGTTTTATTGATTTTATTTTATACAATCTGTTATTTTGTTTGTAAATAATTTTTAGTTTATGATTTTATTATATATTTTTTATGATATTAAAAACAGTGAAGACAGTAGGATTCAGAATATATTATATACAAGTTACAGTTACAGTCAGTTATGTTCACATTAAAATGATTGTACATTTAATATTCTTATGTTGATCTATACAATGAACTCCCATAAAACCAGGCTTAAAAAAACCTGTTTCTAATTTTCCAAATACAGTGAAACCTGTCTAAACTGAACATCCTTGGAATCAGTTTTTGTGTTCAGAATGGACAGGTGTTCAGTTCATACAGGTTCAATTTACAAAGATTTCCTACACTGGAACTTTATTTGAAGTTCTGATTATACAGTAAAGTGAAACCTGTCTAAACAGAACCTCCTTGGAATCAGTTTTTGTGTTGTGTTTGGAATAGACAGGTATTCAGTTTATACAGGTTAAATTAACAAAGAATTTCTACATTGGAACTTTATTTATTTAAAGTTTGGTTTTTACAGGATTATGTAAATCTGCAGTAGAATTTGTATAAATCAAATCATACTGACAGTACAGATGATGATATTTCCTTGTGTTACTTATTTTCACTAATTCCTACCTTAATATCTCGAATTCTTGTGCAATACTTACCTTTCAAAACTCATTCTTAATCAAATCAAAGGAATATGTGTTGTGAGTACACTTCTGACCAATTTATGGGATTTTTCAACCAAACTTTGTGCAATAAATATAAAGTGCTACACTTTGTCTTGCAATGTAAAAAAAATATGCAATATAAACTTTAATTATATGTTATGAACAATTATTTTTAAAGTCTCTATTTTCTTTGTTTTTTTTTTGTTTTTTTTTATTTTTATTTATTTTTATAATTACAATTTATTTTATTTTTATTAATGTTATGATAAGTTCATGGTAGTGAGATAATTGTAATGACTTCAGGCCTGAGGGAAATCTACTCACTAGAGTAAACTTAATGAGGCCCAGGCCTGGGGGGAAATCTACTCACTTGAGTAAACTTCATGAGGCCCAGGACTGGGGGAAATCTACTCACTTGAGTAAACTTCATGAGGCCCAGGCCTGGCAGAAATCTACTCACTTGAGTAAACTTCATGAGGCCTAGGCTTGGGGGAAATCTTCTCACTTGAATAAACTTCATG
This sequence comes from Gigantidas platifrons, assembly GCA_002080005.1. Taxonomy (NCBI): domain Eukaryota; kingdom Metazoa; phylum Mollusca; class Bivalvia; order Mytilida; family Modiolidae; genus Gigantidas; species Gigantidas platifrons. The sequence continues at coordinate 294,323 of MJUT01064191.1, forward strand.
AGGCCCAGGCCTGGGGAAATTACTCACTTGAGTAAGCTTCATGAGGCCCAGACCTGGGTGAAATCTACTCACTTGAGTAAACTTCATGAGGCCCAGGCCTGGGGGAAATCTACTCACTTGAGTAAACTTCATGAGGCCCAGACCTGGGGGAAATCTACTCACTTGACTAAACTTCATGAGGCCCTTTACATTTGACCTTTCAGTAGTGCTGGAAGTTCAGTTTTATTTATTATTTAGAGTGAGCGATTGTTGTTTAACACTAGGTAAGTATTTTTTTCAGCTATGTCATGACGAGAGCAAGTTATATTTCAATGAGATCGAAATGATGATGTCCGCTTTGTACTAGACCATCATGCTTAGTTGAATTTTTATAGTGGTAGCTCATTGAAACAACAGTCCGTATAATAAACATTTTGACATATTATCCTGATTCCTAGCAAATTAGGTTTTGCTTTCATTTCACTGTCAGCTACGTAATGAAAATATATAACAAAGTAACTTACAAAAATGTAACAAAGGAGATGTTTCATGTTGCAATTACAAAATTCTTTTAAAACATAATATGTGAAAATGTCTGTGGATACTTTTTCACAAGAAAACGTCTAGAGAGAACAGTGATTTTATTTACAAATATATATTTGTTGGTGTTATTGTTACCGGTACATTTCCAATATGGCCAAATAATTAAAATTATGCAATAATTGATTGTCACAAATTTTTAATGTTAGATGTATTTGTTGTTTCTGTCATTTTTCCATTATTTTGAATTGATATTGAAAATAAACATGTTACGATTTTGATGAATATGAGAAGTATGTGTTTTATAACTTACGAAAAAAATCTGCCAAAATATGGTATAGCAGTTATTAGAAATTTTATGTTCATGAGTGTTAAGATATGATTTACAAAGTTGCAGATTTTGATGTAATATTTTTCAGATCATGTATAAATATGTAAGACTCAGATCAACATCCAGTCTCCAATCGATGTCCAATCCTCAAATACATGTCCGATTTCTACATCATAGACATCTGTACCTCAGATTTATGTCCTTTTTTAAATTCTCAAATCTATGGCTGTTTCTCACTTTCTCAAATCGACTTCCAATGACGTCACTGAGGTATTCCCTAACCCTAATCAATACATCTGCCATAGATCTGAGAATTTTGAAAGGAGGCTGATTGGAGAATACCCTTAAATCGGACCGTGATTTGAGTCGGGACGCTGATCTGAGTCTATTAAATATAGCATTCAATGCTACAATGCTATACTATATTGCTTTAATAGATAGTTACATATATCCAATAGTCAGTGATTCATGTGAGTGAAAATCAAATTCCATTTAATACCTTCAACTCTCTTTTTCATATCAGGTAGATCATGTTTGTGCCTTGTATGCATATGATTAAGACTTTTTTTTTATAATTTACTACATGTTAATTCAGTGATACCTGTCAGAGTAACAAGCCTCGGACCAATAGACCCTTTCACGATAAATGGTCCTGCATTCATCCCAGACATTTGTGAATGATAAAATGACAATTTCGCAGAAAAATTGTGACGTCATAAATGCATTTAATTGTTCTATGTCATTTTACGGGCAAGGGTATTATTACCACTCACAAATGTCCTGGATGAATGCAGGACCGGCAGATATCGTGAAAGGATCTATAAGACATAATCAGTTTGTGAGACAGACCAACACGACAGGTTCAATATGCAAATAATACAATCAAATTAACTACATATTCACAACATAACATTTTGATCAAATTTTTTGTACGTGTAAAAATGTTTAAAACATTGATTATGGAATGTAAAAAAAAATCCAAGTATTTTCAAATAATTTTTTACATTCATTGGGTCGATGTTTTTCTCCCGGTACTCTGGTTTCCTCCACCAATAAACTGACTGCCATGATATAACTGAAATATTGTTGAAAGTGGCATTAAACACCATAAACCAACCAACCAACTATATGCGACTCTATATTTAACAAATATGTAATTTGCAAGTTGTTAATATTCATATTTGTTCTACCCTATACTTACACAGCTCTGAAATGGTCAATGTATAACATTTGTTTACCTTATGTCTCAAAATCTATAAATCTATAAATCTACAAGTTTTTTTATACCCTATGTTGCCAAAAGCTACAAAATGGTAAAGGTCTCAAACTCTACAAATTTTGTAAGTTTTTTTTTACCCTATGTTGCCAAAGCTACAAATTTGTTAAATGTTTGAGACATCACGAAAAATCTCAAAATCTATAAATTTTTTCAAAATTGTTGTACCCTATGTTGCCATGGCTACAATAATGTAGATGTATAAAGCTTTTTTCCATGTGTCTCCTCCAATGGTACAGATATTATTACGTGTAATGTTTTTTTGCCTTTATTGTTCTATTTTGGTTATTGTTAGAGCCTTTCAATGTTTTATTATGGTGCTTTTAATAGATTTTATTTTTAAATGGAGTTTACATTATTAAAAAGTTCATACTGAAGACTTCTTTTATTATTTGTGATTAAAAAACCACTTCATTATGCACTAAATGTACTATTACAATTTTGTTATGAGAACGAACTTGCCTGTGTGATTTGTAGTACACAAAAAAAAACCTGCCTGGGCATTTATCATACAAAAAAACTTGCCTGGGTGATTTATCAGAAATAAAACAACAGAGAAGAATTGACTGAGTGATTTTTCATACACAAAAAAGACTTGCCTAGGTGACTTGTCATCTACCGAAAAAATATATTTGCCTGTGTGATTAAGATTTTATCATTCACATAAAAAGACTAGCCTTAGTGATATATCATACATAAAACAAAGATTTGCCTGGGTGATTTGTCATACATAAAAAAGGCTTGTCTGGGTGATTTGTCATACACAAACAAGACTTGTCTGGGTGATTTGTCATACACAAAAAAGACTTGTCTGGGTGATTTGTCATACACAAACAAGACTTGTCTGGGTGATTTGTCATACACAAAAAAAAAGGCTTGTCTGGGTGATTTGTCGTACACAAAAAAAAAGGCTTGTCTGCGTGATTTGTCATACACAAAAAAAAGGCTTGTCTGGGTGATTTGTCATACACAAAAAAAGGCTTGTCTGGGTGATTTGTCATACACAAAAAAAGGCTTGTCTGGGTGATTTGCCATACACAAAAAAAGGCTTGTCTGGGTGATTTGTCATACACAAAAAA